>PVKV010002415.1:54564-169716 GCA_004027835.1 Alouatta palliata
GTTTCACCATGTTGACCAGGATGGTCTCGATCTCTTGACCTCGTGATCCACCCGCCTCGGCCTCCCAAAGTGCTGGGATTACAGGCGTGAGCCACCGCGCCCGGCCTTCAACTTTTATTTTAGAGGGGCTACGGGTGCAGATGTTACCTGAGTATATTACGAGATGCTGAGGTTCGGGGTACGAATCATCCCGTCACTTCGGTGCTGAGCCTAGTAGCCAATAGTTTTTTCAACCCTTGCCTCCCTCAAAATTGGGAGACTTTTTGAACCACACTTGGCGACATTTAAATAGTAGTTTGGGGCTGGGTGGCTCACCCCTGTAATTTCAGCACTTTGGGAGGCCATGGCAGGCAGTGGCCGGCGTCTGTGGTCTCGGCAACTCGGGAGGCTGAGGCGGGAGGGTCACTCGATCATAGGAACTGGAGGCTGCGGTGAGCTATGATCGCACCACCCTGGGCCACAGAGACCTTCTCTATAGATTAGAAAGATAAGATAAAGGTTCTTGGGTCCTTTGCAGTGCAAAATCCTAAATGCACAGGTAAAGTCTTGATTTTATTTATTTACTTAATGTTTTATTTTTGAGAGAGTCCCGCTGTCACTCAGGCTGGAGTGCAGTGGCACTATCTCGGCTCACTGCAACTTCTAGCCACTCAGGGTCAAACCATCCTCCCACTTCAGCCTCCCGTATAGCTGGTACTATAGCGGCACGCCACCACATCTGGCTAACTTCTGTATTTTTTGTAGAGATGGGGTTTCACCATGTTGCCCAGGCTGGTCTCGAACTCCTGGCCTCAAGCGATCTGCCCGCCTTAGCCTCCCAAAGTGCTAGAATTACAGGCGTGAGCCACCATGTCCGGCCAGGTAAAAGGCTTTGAAGTCAGCATTTGAATGCCTTGTTAAGAGTTCAATTCTTGTTACTGATTTTCTCACATTTATAGGACCATTTACACTAAATCTAGTTATTAACGATCCAATGTTGAATGAGCCTACAGAAATTCAAAGGATACTTCCAATTAAAATCAAGCTAAAGCCCACCACAGAGAGAGTGGAAGGCCATTGGTTCTCATGTCCCCAGTGCCCGTATTAGGCTTGGCACATAGTAGATACTCAATAAATGTTTGTTGATTTGCAGACCAACACAGACCATTTGCACTAGGTGAATAAGCACGCTCTGGAATAATTGAAAATATACAGTATAATCTGTGAAATACTATAAAACTGGGTAGATCTCTATTGCAACAGTAACCAAATATTTATAGGCTAGCTATATATAAGAGAAGCATACATTATCGTGGAGAGAATATTTCATTTGACAGGTAACTTTTAAAGACAGCTTGATGCCTTTAAAAGACATCTGGCAGAAAAGTAATCTCAGATTCAAGCCTAACTCTACCACTTACTTGCGTGGGTTTGACATTGACACTCATTGGCTCTCTGCCTCAGTGAACTCCTCTGTAAAGTGAACACATCGGGCAGAATAATCCCTAAGTTGCTAGATTATTTCTATTTTTTGACAGAAACAGAATTCCCAGATAAAGCGTGACCTGGAAGGCATGATCAGGAATGGAATAAAGGGAAAGTGAAAGGCAAAAATGAAGTAAGAATGAACTTCTGAAATTATGGCCTAAAGGCTCTTGAGGAAAGAAATCTAAGAGCAAGGTCCTCACCTTCGTTATACAGTAGAACTTACTGCTATTTTAATAGCACTCACAAGGAATTTGTAAAGTCATTTGAGTCCTCTCTCCCTTCCCACAGGAGGAAGACTTGAGCAATGACTAGAAGCTGAGAAGATGACAAAACTTGTGTTTCCAGTAAGACATGAAAGCACTTTGTGAATGGTTAATCATTAGGCATATAAAATCAAACCAGGAATAATAAAATCAAACCGGGAATAATGGAGAAATAACTGACATTATCATCAAAGTGAACATTCTGTTTGCCAAATAACAGTGAGTTATTTGGGGGCACAGTGGCTCACACCTGTAATCTCAGCACTTTGAAAGGCTGAGGTGAGTGGATGGCTTGAGGCTAGGAGTTTGAGACCAGCCTGGGCAACATAATGAGATGCCCCTCTCTACCAAAAATACAAAAACTTAGCCAAATGTGGTAGCACACGTCTGTAGTCCCAGCTGCATGGGAGGCTGAGGCATGAGAATCACCGGGAGGTTGCAGTGAGCCAGGATTGCGCCACTACACTCCAGTCCGGGTGACAGAGTGAGACCTTGTATGAAAAAAAAAAAAAACAGCAACAAGAAAGTGCACATTTATTAAGTATGAAACCAGGATTTATTGTTCTGAGGATGAAATGAGTTATTACATATGGAAAGTGTTTTGTAAAATATTAAGTATTTATACAAGATATAAAGCAAGCAGCTCTTAATTAAGCGCCATGAAAGCAGCAATCATTTAATCTCCTTTATGTTTTCAGTACTTTGCATAATACCTGACCCAGGCATTTAATACATGTTTATTTAATGAATTGTTTAATAAACACTGAGTTATCCATTATCAATTTTCCACATACAAAAAGTATCTTTAAGAATCAAACATTTTTAATTGTTTTTATGGAAGATTTCTCAATTATGATTTTCATAATATCCTTGTCTTTCTCAAATAATACGAAAATACTGGGGACAAGAATATTTAGAGAAGTCAACTAGTTTGGAGAAATCAGTGAAGACTGCATTCTGCATTTATAACAATATCTGAAAAAAATAGTAAAAGCCCCATTAAGAAGAATCTTGGAGGGAGATGAAAGTATTTTCGGTAATTGAGGTGATTTTAAGCACATATGCAAAATAACTTTCACATTTCCAAAGAGAATCAGAGGTATGTGACAAGGCATTTAATAGTAGTTGCTATAGTAGCAAAAGAAATATTTGGTCTATCCATCAAAGTGCTGCCACCACACCCTGCTATCTAGTTTTGGCGATTGTTTCTGATTATTTTATTTTATTTGAAGGGAAGATGGAAAGGGGACAAGAAGAATACAATTTGAGTCCTGGGAGAGAATCAGACCAAGCAGCTAAATCTGAACCATCTATCCCCTGGAAGAAAAGAAAGAAAGGGTAGATAGCTGCCCTGCAAACCAGCTTGAGGTCTCATTAAGGAAGTAAAAGAGTAACAGATGACTCTTCCTTCTGGTACAGCTCACATGAAGAGATAATATTTAACATCCAGAAGCTGCTGAAGGGCTGAGGGTGGGGAAGCAAGCCAATGCTGAATACACAAACAGCTATGTTTTCACAGAATAATAGACAGACAATATATAAACAATGTATGCGCCATGCAGAACTGTGCGGAAAATGCAAAATTATCCTCCACAGTTAAAATGCTTTAACCAGTAGATTGTCAGTCCCTTGAGAATATAGATTGTCTCAGTAGCCTCAGAGCTTACCACCACTCCTGGAACACTGCAGGTTCTCAGTAAATGGTAGGAAGGTGTGAGTAGCTGCCAGCCACAACATAACTATCCAAAGCCACGAATCCAGACAATTTTAAGAGTTCTTGCACCCACTTCCTCAGCTAAGTATACAGATGCTGAACATAATCTCATCTTTATGAGTAGTTCCGCATTGCCATTTTAGATATAAATTCTCTTCTGCCACAATGATGTCCCCCCAGATTCCTGAGGTGGATAGGAGTAGTTTGCTTTTTCACTGCATTCCCCTAAGAAGGCTCTTTCTGATTGTTGCCGTTGGGATTAACTTTTATCAACTTCAGAAATGTACTTTGGCCATTAATATATAATGCATATTGACCTACTCTATTCCAGGAAATGTGTAAGATTTCTAAGTAAGTTATATACTCCGAAAGTCATGGAATCATAGAATTTTGGAGCTGGAAAGGGTCTTTGAGATATTCTAATCAAACCACTTCATTTACAAGTAAAAAAATCTGAGGTTAGGGGAGAGACTGCTCTTAATGCCATGCTTTTTGGATCTCACTCCTCAGCAGTATTCATAATAGTGATAATATTTCACGTTTTCATAGTTCTTCATAGGCTTCAAATCACTGTCACCCAAATTTTTCATCCTGCTAACCATGAGAGTAATAATAATCACAAGTAGCACTGGCTAGGTGCGGTGACTCACACCTATAATTCCAGCACTTTGGGAGGCCTTGGCAGAAGGACCACTTGAGGCCAGGAGTTTGAGACCAGCCTGGGCAACACAGTGAGACCCCAACTCTATTTTTAAAAAATAGAAAAATTAGACATGGTGGCATGTACCTGAAGTCCCTGCTACTAGAAAGGCTGAAGAGGGAGAATCACTTGAGCCTAGGAGTTCAAGCTCGCAGTGAGCCATGATTGTGCCCCTGCACTCCAGCCTGGGCAACAGAGGGAGACCCTGTCTCTAATAAAAATAAACAAATAAGTAAACACTTAAAAAAGCAGTAGCACTTACTGGTTATTTCTGACAAACCAGTCACTAAGTGCTTTTGCATGATTTTATTAATCAACCCCCAATAGTTCTATGACTAGGATACTATTATTTTTGTTCTTTTGTAGATCAGGAATGTAGGCTTAAGGAGGTCAAGTAACTTGCCCAAGGCCACATAGCTAGGAGATGGAGCAGTTTAGAATCATCCTAATTGCCTGGTACCAGAGCCTCTACAACAGTACCCGGCTGCCTGCTGTGCTTTCCCTGACAAACACCCCCGAAAGGGCACAAAGAAGGTATTATACAATATATTTTAAAGCAATGCTTTGCTTGCAGTTTTAAGCCTCATTTTATAGGAATTTTACACTCATTCAAGCCTAGAAAATAGATTAATTCCCTGGAGGAGAGAATAGGGAAAGCAGCCTCCAGGGATGCCTGTAGTTAAGGGACAAGAGCTGGAAGAGAACCTAACACATAATTAGGGTTACTACTCTATCATACAGCCATAAGCTTGAAAATACACTTATTTCATTTAAATGTAAAGTGTATTGCACAAGATTAAAACTGTGATTATGTAAAGTTGTTTTCACATCCACTCACTCACAAATATGATTTTAATAAAACAATGTGCTGACAGGGTTGCTTGGTTACCAGTCGTCACTTAAGCAGGTACCAGCAGGCATTTGGGCTACATTCCTGGCACCCAGATGGGCCAATTTGGAAGCAGCAGTGACCTGGGCAATGGCTGCCATGCCTCTTAAAACCAACCACAAGGATTAGATGCAGGGAACTGTCTTCCACCTTGAACCATCATTGTTAATTCAGTTGACAAATTTTCAAGCATTCTGGCAACCTTATGAAGCTCTTCCAGCTCCCACTTCCCCCGAAAGAAACAAATTATTCCTTTCCATATGTCCCTCCAAAGAACTTTGTACCAACCTGTAGTAGCTTGCTAATCTCAATGTTCAGGTGGTATTTATCTGTTTATCTACCCGCCCCCCCACAGCTAAGCTGCGAGCATTGTAGATAATTCCAAGGACAGCATAGTAAAGTGAAAAGAATTTGGGCTTTGGAATAAGATGTGCCTGTGTTTAACTTCTGGGTTAACTACTTATTCACTGTGACCAAGCGAAAGTTACTTAAATGAGCCTCCATTTCCTCATCTTTAAAAGAGGCATAATAACACCCACCTCAGGTGGTGGTTGTGAGAATTAAAGTGAGCAGGTTTGTGGCAGCACTCAATCAATAGCAGCTTTTGTTATGAAAACACCGTCCCTGCCCTTGAGCCTCTCTAGTGGAGCAAGGTTCGCATAAATGGACATCTCAAATGCCTGTGATACGTTCTGTGATGAAGGGCTACAGGAGGATGTGGGAGCAGAGAGGAAGGTCAGCCTACCCCAGCCAGAGAGCATCATTTCAGGAAAGCCTCACAGAATAAGAATGAAGAGGGCTCAGCTAAATGTGTCCCAGGCAGAGGAGTACACACGACAGAACATAGCATGGTCAAGGAATTGCAAGTGGTTATTTACAATTCAAGTTATGGTTCGAGCTGGAGAATGACGAGGGATGAGTCTGGTGTAGAAAGAGCATAGGTTTTGGAATTCCAGCAGTCAGGAGTTCCAGCTTCACTCTCCAACCATATATCCTCAACCAAGTGACTTCTTTCTGAGTCTCAGTTTCCTTATTTGTAAAATGATGGTGAGTATACGAACTAATGTATGCAAAGTCCCTGGCACAGAATATGCATTGTTTAAATGATAATAAGTATTATTTAACTGTGTTTATCTAGGATACGTTTGGTGGTTGGTCCATAGTATACACTCAGATTTTTTATTGAATCAGTTGAAGGAGGAACAGGTGAATCATTCCCTTACTGCATATTTTTTAGACACTCTCCATCTGCCAGTCACTGTTCTAGGCACTGGGGACACAGCAGCTAACAAAACAGACAAAAGTCTCTGCCGTGGTGGGACTTACAGTTTGTGAATTGAGATGGAAAGGGGGTACAGGTGTCCGTGAGGGGACAGTGTGCTTCATGGTCCCTGTGTCTCTATGGTTCTCTGATGAAAAGCTAATAAACTGACAAGGCAAAGTTCCCAAGAGGTCTGGATGTTAGTTCCACTTTGTAATAACAATGAGGAGGCTCTCATCCTCTCCCTTAATCGCTTCTCACTTATCAACCCCCAGCTTCCTGTTGTGATCCAGGGGACCTGGTGAGTTGTGTTGTTTGTCAGGAAGAAATGTCAAGGAGAGCTCAAGTAATTATTGGGCTGTAATGTCTAAAGCGATGGCAAGAGGAAATAGGAAAGCAGAGCACACAAAAAGGCTATGGAGAGGGAGATTTGCCTATCTCAGCAGCCAGGTGATAAGTGAGCTCAGATGCCTTGTGATGGTGCATGGAGGTTTCATTTCAACAGCAGGATAATCATACTTCACATGCGTGTATCTCTTTAGAGAAAGGGTTCACCAAGGGGATCTCATTTAATCCTCAGAAAGGCTCTGTGAGGTAGGAATTAACCCCATTTAATCCCATTTGTCTCCTGTAGGTTAACTCCTCCCTCTCCGCTGTGGCATATCACGATGCCCGCGTTTCAGTTATAAACAAAAACAACCAAAGGCTTCCTTCATTCCTTATCCCTGTCTAGCCATCATCTCTTCCTCATAGCCAAGTCCACCAAATATTGTTAACTCCATTGTTCCCCTTCCATTTACTTATCCTACTGTGATCAGCCCCCAAAGGCCCCGAAATTGTTGTGACTTCCCATATGCCCAGTCCAAGGGATGCCCATCGGTCCCTATCATAGTTGGCTTCTTTAGCGTTCGAAGAAGTTCCCAGCCTGCTCCTTCTTGGTCTTGTCCTCAGGTTCTTCTCCTCCACCAGACCTTAATCCTGTCAACCGGGGTTCTTTCTACCACCCTTCTGTGTGTGTGTGTGTGTCTGTGTGTTGTATATTTCTGTCTTTCCCGCTCTCCAAGTGAACAGGATTGCCTTCAAATCCTCCTCAGCCTTCTGATTTGTGAAACTCTTTCTAGCAGCAGTCTGACTACCTCTCACCTTCTCCCTCTGCTGCCCCACAGTGAAAACACGTGCATTCCCCTGCCTCTTGCTTTCACAGTGGCTCTTTTCTAGCTTCAGTAACGCTCACATCACATTGTGCTGTGACTGTTTGTATGCATGTCTTCCCCAGGAGATTATGAAAAACTTCAGGGTCAAGACTATGACTTTGCTATTTTTGTCTTCTCAGTGCCTGGCTAGGTACCTGGCCCATAGTAGACACTGAGATTTAGAGGTGTTTGGTGAATTCTTAAGAGTCAAACCAAGAGCAATTGATAAACAGTCAAGGCCTGAACCCCATTCTTCTGACTTTAAAGGTGGTAATCTCTCTACCTCAGCAGAGAAAAAAAGCAATGTTGCAAGTATTTAATTATAAGTGCCTTGAGCCCAGTGAATTCTACAAATTAAGGGGCAAGATGGAGGGGAGGATTTCCTTTTTCCCACAAACATTGCCCCAGCTACCAGGTGTGGAAGGATTGTTTGGCATTTGCAGCCTTCCTTTCACATACCTCGGGATAAAAGAAGCAAAGAAAAAAAGAAAAAACACCCACCTCCCCTCTCTTCCTCCCAGTGGACGGTCGTCACCATCACTTCCTGTTAAGCCAGGAGGCAGGAAGCATATCCAAGCTCCTGAAACTCCCAATTTCCCTCAGGTTTCCTCACAGACCAGGGGGTGGAGAGTGGTTTAATAAGATGCCTTGTAGCCGGACCTGCCCTGAATATGATCTCTACCATCCTGAAGCAATACTCCTGAAGAAACCTTCATAAAGTGGTCAAAGATACACCTGGAAGGAAGGAAACTTTGCCTTCACCAGGAATAAACAAGCCTTCTAGGGAGAGGCTCTGAAATCAGACTATGTGTGCATTCGGCAATTACAAGTTGAAGTTCCACCCAAATACACACAATCAAAGGCTTTACCAAGGCCATCATTACGTGTGCAGGGCCCTCCTGCTGTTTGGGCAACATTTTAGTGCTGCAGTGAAGCAAGAGAAATGTCATCAAAGCGACGAGGTACTAAGAGACCCGTTCGGCAGTGCCTTTTTTTGACCTGATGATTCACTTCACCTTGTCGTTTATAACGCTGCAGCCTGGGAGGGAAAGAAGGAAATGAAGAGGAAAAGAGTAGGCTGCGTTGTGCACGTAATTTGTTTCGCCATTTCAGACAGCTTTTTAATGAGCTTTCTCATTAAGGACTCCGCGAGTCTATGCTTAAAGTTTTCCGGACAAGCAAATAAGCAAGACTGAAATCAGATGGCATCAGTCCAGCACCTCATAGTTTATTTCCAACTATGTTTATTCAAAATAAACATAGTTTATTTCAAATTACAGTCACGGGGAATGGGGGTGCTTAAAAAACATTACCTGTGAGAACAGAGATTTGATAACTCTTTTGTCTTAAAACAGTTGAAAATGAATGATGTGGTTTTAATTAATCCCCACGAAAATTCCAACATTCATCAAGTATTAGAATATTAAAGTTATCTGTGATAGCACTTCTCTATTCAGCTGGTTCCCATTGAGAGAGGTAATTGTCCTGTGCTATCCTAGCCCTGAGTTCATATTTCTGGTAGAGTACCCATCACATTGCATCAGAGATAATGTCCCCTCTAGGTGCTGACCCCTGTATGATAGGCAGTCAGCCTTACCCAGTCCTCCTTTATACTTCCAGAGGCCAATACAGTGTCCAGACATACAGCAGACACTCAATAATTGTAGTTTTGCCATTTAAATGAATCCATTAGGTACAATCAATACATGAACAAGTACATGAAAGACTTACACTTGAGTAGTAGACTTCACATCAGGGTAATTCATCACCTCGAAAGGTTCAACATTTTAATTTGCAAACAGTCCCTTATTAAAGTGGCAGCCTTCAGTTAAAATTATCAAGAGGGAGGCCGGATGCGATGGCTCACCCCTGTAATCCCAGTACTTTGGGAGGCCGAGGCGGGCAGATCACCTGAGGCCAGAAGTTAGAGACCAGCCTCACCAACATGGTGAAATCCCATCCCCACTAAAAATACAAAAATTACCTGGATGTCGTGGCGCATCCCTATAATCCCAGCTATTCAGGAGGCTGAGGCACAAGAATCGATTGAACCCGGAAGGTGGAGGCTTCAGTGAGCTGAGACTGTGCCACTGCACTCCAGCCTCGGTAACAGAGCAAGACTCCATCTAAAATAAATAATAAATAATAAAATAAAATTACCAAGAAAAGTACTGGCGGGGATTTGAAGTGTTTATTTGTTTGTTTGTTTGTTTTTTTGCCATTGATGAACACTGTCTATTGGGTTTCTGACCATGAATTGGCCCTTTTTATGATTGAGAAAGTGATGTAGTCATTGCTTTGTTTATCTTTCCTGTGAGGTTTTAACAAAGAATAAATACAGACACATGAAAGTGAATTCTCTCTGTTGCCTATGCTTGAACCAGTTGTCTGGCAATCCTTCCCTTATGGTACAAAGAATGCCTCACTTCATGATTCCAGGGACTTGTAGAGATGATCTACTTTAAAAGTCTGACATACTGGTGGCCACAGACTGTGTGCTTGACAGAAACCAGGCACCTCTCCACCTTTGTTGTCAGGAAGGGTACAAAATAAGGAAAGCAGCGCCCTTCATTGGTGCTTTAGTGGATTGGAGGTAGATAACAAAAGAGGGTGACATAAATAATCCTCCCTAAAACATTCGCTCAGTGGTCCATTCATTTTTTACTGCTGAATATTCTTGTGTGTACTGGACTCATATCAGAGATATAGATATTCCTGTTTCTTCTCTTCTCTCTCTCTCTTTCTCTCTCCCCCACTCCTTGTCTTTCTCACCCAAACCCATTCTCGAGTAGTAAGCAAGAGGTCAGTGATCCATTCCTAGGAGCAGAAGAATGGGTGTGGGTGTTCTCAGATTACATATCTGGAGAGTTTTTTTTTTTCCCCCCTGATAAGCATCACCTAGTCAGCATTTCACAAAGTGTGATCTGAGAACTGTGTGCATCAGATCCCTGAAGATGCTGATTGAAGGGCTTGATCTCCCCGCTGGCTTGGCATTCTGGGGAGGAGCACTGACTTCTATAGTTTTATCAGGCTCCCAGGATGATCCTGCTTCCTGCTAAAGTTCAAGAGCCTCTGGCCCTGACTTCTGACCTGGTGGTGCCTTGGCTCACTAGAGGGCACCATGGAACAATGTTTTTTCTGACTGCAGGCTTCCTGTTCCTGCCAACCCACCAGGGCCGCAGCACCCACGTAGTTCTGGGTTACAGCTTCCAAGCCCATCCTGGAACCACAGTTTCCTTTAAGAAACTTAGTCCGGTTGCCACATCACCAAACAAGTCTAGTATTTATTTCCACAATGGGACTATAATAAATCCAATTTCTAAAGAAATATTAGGTTTTAAGGTTATCTTGTGTTTATTAAACACAAATTGTGTACTACAAAGGCATTAGGTATCAACAGGATTAATAAAAGAAAACATCCTTCCTACTATCAAGGAAAACGTGGAAAAGATAAGGCAACATTGTAAAATCGTTTAAAAGCAATTATAGTTAGTAGCAATGTTCAAATGAATCGTAAAAAAAAAAAAAATTACAAAATCTAACACAGACATTTGCCAGTAAATGCACAAACAGGGAGTGACCCCTCAGACGACTGGGATAACTGCAAAACAGGATCCCTGAGAAGGCATCGTGGAAAAGGTGGGAGCAGAGAGGGCCTTGGAATAAAGTGAAAAGGAGAAGAGAAGGTCAGGGCGGCCTAATTACAACACATGTCTAATTCAGGGCCCTTCTTGTGTCTCAGCAGTGACTTAACTAAAATGAACATGTCGAATGCAAATCTAGGAAGTACCACTGGGCTTTCAGTTGTCATATTGGCACAGTATCCATTTATTCAATAAATTCTTGCAGAGCACTACCATGTGCCGGGCACTGGGAATACAAGGCCAGACAAGGCAAACAGTGCTGCCCTCATGCGTTTACAGTTCAGTGGGAGAGACAGGCTGGCAAGACAATATTCCAGAGCAGTGTGTTACGTGGTAGGTAAAGCAGGAGGTTCGTAGGAGTTCCCAGGAGGGAAGCCTGGTCCAGAGCCAGCGTGGTAAAGGAAGGCTTCCCTGGGGTAGAAATGTCCAGTGGAAAGAAGGATGCGTAAGCAGCAGAGGGAGAAAGAGCATGTCTGAAGCCTGGGGAAGAGAGGAAACAGTAATTTGAGGAACTGGAAGAAAGGCAATAGGGCTGGCCCTGTGATAGTGGAGGTATGCTGAACAGCCTGGAGAGCACGCGGTAGATAGCGGCCAGCTCATAAGGAGCCTTGTAAATCATAACTGGGCTACCTAGACATCATCCTCTGGGCACTGGAGATCCACTGAAGGGTTAAGAGCAGGGGAATGGTGGTTTCCTAATGAGATCTGCATGTGAGGAGGACCTGTCTATGCCAGGGTCAGTGCTACCTTGGAGTGATAATAAACAAGCAAAGCCATAGGAATCAGCCTCCCTTTAATTGGACCTTTCCAGTTTCCTTCCTCCATCCCCATTCACCAGCTTCCCTTGAAACCTTTTCAAACTGAGGTCTTTTTTTAAGGTCTGCTTCCCATGCTGGATAGCAGAGGAAGCAGGTACTTAAAAATGTGACTGTCACAAGCTGGACTGCCCTTCTTTGAATCCCTCACGGTCCTTGAAAAAGGCCATCTCTAGCAAAGTGCAGAAGGAGGCAGAGCCAGACTGGATTGAGAGGAAGAGTGGTCCAAACCCCATTCCCTGGGTTGGACACCCTTACACTTACCACCGTTTAAAGGCGGTGCCTGTCGAATGTTCCCAACACAAAGAAGTGATACATATTTAAATTGATGGCAATGCTAATTATCCTAATCTGATCACTATACATGATATGTATTGCCACATTCCTATGTGTCATATAAATATACACAATTATTATGTGTCAGTTTCAAAAAATTAACTAAATAAATAAAGGCAATGCAGAGGGGAAACTACAGACACACAGGCGAATCAGTGCACAAAATTAATATGGAACGTATGAAGAGAGGCTTCCTAGGAAACTGCTTTTTATTACTGCCATGACTGACTTACGGCTTTCACTTTGCTCATACATCAAAATTAAAACTCTTAATCAGAACTCAAGTCCTTATCTACATGGTAGTGAGAAGCAGGTGATGGCAGTAAACTTTAATGACCAGAAGCAGCGTAAAATAAATGCAGCCATTTAAACCTCCCTATTTAATTAAAATCTAGTTCTGTGCTTGCTGCTTGCCTAGATAATAGTCAGAGGAGCACTTTTTTTTTTTTGAGACGGAGTCTTGCTCTGTACCCCAGGCTGGAATGCAGCGGCGCCATCTCAGCTCACTGCAACCTCCGTCTCCCGGGTTCAAGCAATTCTGCTTCAGCCTCCTGAGTAGCTGGGATTACAGGTGCCCAGCCACTGCACCCGGCTAATTTTTTTTTTTTGTATTAATGTTTATTTTTTTTTGAGACAGACTTTTTTTTAAAACCACTAACTCTACCCACAGGCCAATCCGAAAGCAGCTTGCATTATATCCTCATTTCCTAAAATGGAAGCCGTATGTATGGAGAACAGGCCTTGGAGTGACACAGGTTCCTCAATTCCGGCCTCTGTGACAGGGAGGCCTCCCGCCCAGTTTCCTTTCCTTCAGAGTGAGGAAGAATCTGTGCACAGGCGCTGGAGCCTCTGGACACAAAAATAGAATATTTGAGCTTTTGGATTTTCCTTTCCTGACAGTGAACTTACTCAGGAAGAGGCATTTAAACAAGATTTTTTTTTTCCTCTGTTTTTAAAAAAAACACGTTTAAAGGGCAGAACAACACTGTTGAGAGAAGACTTTTCAGCCCTATCTTCTCTGGCCCCAAACAGGCTAAGGTGAAGCAGTCTTTTTCTTCCTTAATTGCCCTTTTTGCTTGTAATCGCATTGTCCCCCACCAGTCTCCCCCCAGCATGCTTCTAGATGCCTCTGCAAGCCCCCCCTACCAAGTCTTCAAACTACCATCATCTCTTTGATTGTTGGGCTCATAACTGAGATTTCCCACACAGTGGTATGAAGAGACATATGATTCAAGCATCCTCATTCCAGAAATATTATTAGTGTCAGGAAAAAAAAAATAGGGGCCTGCTCTATGTCTGTCACCTGAAATAAACTCCTTGTTCCTCCCCTACTGCTTCTCAGATACTCAGTTCTAAAGGTTTTTCCAGTTTATTTTACCACCCCCAAAGTTTCTAACCCCAGCCTCCCAGCTAGTGACTGAAGGAGAGAGGAGAAAAGGGCCCTCTGAAGTTGGCCACCTCAGGGTATGTGAAGCACATGCTTGTCACGTGGAGAAAAAATGTACCGGGTTAACCTCTGAGACTCCCTAGAGAATCCAGAGTTTGTGTCTCTTTGCAGAGCTCAGAACAGCCTGTATGTTCTCCTCTCCCTGTTGTGTGCCTGGCGCTTCCCCAGTGAGATATCTCCTGCAAAAGCTTTTCCTGTAAGGGGTGGGGAGCTTTTGTTCTCTGGGAAATATGGTGAAGCTAATTAAGAGCATTGTCCTGTGAGTGGGGAAGGCAGAGGGCTTTCTTAGACTGTGGTTTCTACCAGGGGTAGGTGAGGGCTGCTGAGATCTCTCTGTCCTTCTTTGTCAACCATTTTAGGGGGAGATTGTGATGAAGCCCTATAACATAAAAATAGATACATGAAGTATAATCTCTCCCTCCCTCCCTCTCTCTCTCTCTCTTTTTTGGCATTTGAGTTTCTGTTCCTAACTCACTTCAGAAAAGGACCCTCTGACAATTTGACTTTTAACTGCCACTGACCTGGTAGACACTGGAGGTCACGAGACTAATACCTTATTTAATTTCACCCCAAACATGCAGGTGTGCTGCTAAAGTGAAATGTCCAGCAAATATATAGATTTGTTTGTGGGTTGTTCGTGTCGAAGTAGTTCAACAACTCTTAGTTCTTAATTTCCAAAACAGGAGTAGCATATTTTATGGCATTTGGAAGATATAGCACCACAAAAGTCTTAAAATACATAAGCTACGATTGTCTCCATAGTAGCAAACCCAATTAGGAGCAAGCATGTTGAGGCGGCATTTTGTAAGGTGTCTCACTTACCTGGTTTGCTCTCTCTGGATTTAGAAATCTTTATGTATCAAAAGCTACAAATATTTATTGAGCACTGGCCACAACATAGGTACTGTTCTGGGTGCTTCAGATATATTAGTGGATGAAACAAACACAGATTCCTGCCCTTGTGGGGCTTATAGTCTAGATGAGGAATATAAAATAAAGAACAATAAGTAGGTTATGTAATATGCTAAAAGCTGATAAGTGCTTTGGGGGAAAAATGTAGATCAAAATCAAGGCAATGGGGAGAGTTGCAGTGAAGGAGGCAGGCTGCAATTCAATTAAGGTGGTCAGGGTAACCATGAGGTGGTCATTGAGGTGACAGTTGAACAAAGACTCGATGGAAGTGATGGAAAGCCGGGTGCAGTGGGCTTGCACCTGTAATCTCAGCTACTCAGGAGACAGAGGTGGAAAGATCACTTGAGGCCAGGAGTTCAAGACCAGTCTGGGTAACATAGCAAGACCCTGTCTCGAATGAATGAATGAATGAATGAATGAGTGAAGTGACAGAGTTCGCCATGTAGACATCTGCGGAGAGGAATTTTTCCAAAACAGAGAAGAGCCAATGCAGAGGACCTGAGATGGGAATGTACCTAGAACAATGAGGAGGCTGCTATGGCTGGAGCAGGAGAGCACTGGAGGAGTGTGCAGACAGGTGACAGACTCCAGCTCAGCCAAGTCCTGTGCGCCATGGTAAGGTCTTTGCCTTTGACTCTGAGCAAAAGAGGGAAGCATGGGAGATTTCTGAGCAAAGGAACAAAGGGATTTCATTTAAATTTTAACAGAACCATGCTGGCTGTCTTGTAGAAAATAGATTGGGGTAGTGTATCAGCAAAAGTGATTAATCCTAGGTATATAAACGTATATATATTTTTGAAAATAGAGCCAACAAGATTTGCTGATAGGTTAGATGTGGAATGCAAGAGTCAGAGTTAAATCAAGGACAACTGCAAAGCTTTTGGCCTGAGCAACCAAGAGGAAGGAAAAAGCATCAGTGGAGAAAGGGAAGGGTGCACCAGGGTCACTTGGGGTGCAGATGATCCAAGTAACTTATCTGTGGTTCTTATCCAAGTGTTTTCATCAGAGTTACATGGGACACCTTCACAATTATACTTGCACAAGATCCCGAGAGATTCTTCTTTAGCAGGTCTGGAGTAGGGGTCCAAAAATATATATTCCATGGAGAGCCACTGAATTGTAAAATAATAGTTGTTAGAGTTCTGGGTTTAAAATTCTGAACTTTATAATGAAATAAGTGAAAGGAATTATAGATAACTTTCCCACTCCTGGGATGAACTATACTTTAGGTCCTCCTTTCAAAATATCTTCTGAATGAACTATGCATAACTTACTAAACAATTAAAACAGAAGCATACAAAAATGATAAAGAATAGAAGAAAGCTGCCAGATTAATTTCCAGACTCTCCCATTATGAAATTGGTATCACACATAGCCATTTATAGGACAATTCTGTCCTGAGGTTCCTTTGAAGCTAATCTAACATTGGCTATCTAAACATCAAGCCATTCACCATCCCTCCAGCAGCGAGCAGAGAGGGAAGGGCAAACCTTCAATGTAAAATACACAGGAAGAGAAAAGAGTGTCTCCAGGAAGATTTGGGGGAATAGTTAAAAAGGGGAATGATGGTGTCTCCAACCCAGGCATTACTTAGGAACATGCATCTGTTGGTGAAGATACTGATCCCAGTTTCCAGATTTAAAAACTGAGACTCAATGCTAACCGAGTTCTCCTTCTCATGCCAACTAACAATTCAATAGTAGGACTGAGCTTCAAAGTGACTAATCACTTTGTAGGCCAGCTTTGCTGGTTCCCAGGCTGTCAGCCCTTGCTTGTCAAATTGGTTCCACCAAAAGTTGGAATCCCCTGGTGAAAGGAAGGATTGCATAATGAAGCAGTGTTCCATGGGGACTCTCTATTCTGTCTGACTCCAAACCAGATCTTTCTTTCATGCTGGATTATTTTCTCAAACTATTTATTTCTGTGCGGTGGTGGTGGGAACATTGACGACAAAATGGCACCTTCTTACTCAATGTTGCTGCTCCCTGTGTGTCTGACTCACACCTGCTGACAGGAATGAGCCTCTCAGCTTCTTCCTTCCTTCCCCGGGGAGCTGGAGGTCGATTTTAACTTGCCCTTGCCCTTCCCACCCTCCTCATGAAGACTGTCAGCCTAGTTCTGATTTTAAAACAACAAAAAAGAGAAAGAAACAAAGCAACTCCACAAACCTTTATTACTCAGCAGGTCACTTGAGGCAGAGAAAGAGCAGCTCAATTTTCCAGTCTCACATAGAGGCACCAATGCCGCCTGTGAAAAAGGCCAGCTTTGACTTGTAAAACAGCAGCTAAATTGTCCACAGAGGCTCTTATGCAAGCAGCAAGAAGGGGCTCCCCTTTCTGTGTTCAACCTTCACGCAGAAAATATTTCTTGCACTGGCAGGAACATCTATTTGAGGACATTTACTTGGGCGACATTTAGAATACTGGTCTTTTTGAAATCAAGTATTCACTTGACATAAAAATTAATGCTCAGGTCCAGTGAGAGTAAAGTAATGTAATGTGCCACTCTTGTTGCCAATAGGCTGTGACTGTGAGTTGGTACTTTGTTTTCCCATTATTGACAATAGGCTGGTACTCATTTTTCATTTTCCCTTTCTGCCCCAGACTCTCTGGAGCACAGCTCTTTGCAAGAGAGCTATCCTAGGAGTAAAGGTTGTGTCACTATTTACAAAGAGCAAAGGTGTCTAGTTATATGTGGATTAAATCCCTGACTTTACCTTCCTTAACACCTTGCTCTGTGATACCAAGACAGAAACCATTTGGAGAGGCACTGCCTGTGAAATCTATTAGGATTTAGCCAATCTTTAAAAATCACTGTCTTTGGAGGCAGGACTTGGGTCATTTTCAGACCGTGTTAGAATATTTTACCTTTATTTGCACACTTGTTAGATGGCAATAAGCGTGCACCTGTGCTTTTTTTTTTTGCTTCTCTTCTGGGGTTGCTTTGGGATATTGGGAAGGGGGCACAAGGAAGAGCAAATTGCTCTGATTAATATTGTGTTATAGTTGTCTATCAAGGTCATTTCCCTGGATGCCAGTCTTTCTTTATGAAGACAGAAACACCTTCTTGATGTCTGTCTATTCCCACGAGAGGAAGGAGGCTGGTAAGGAAGACAAGCAGTAATAAGAGTGGGATGCACATTTGTTTATTTACATATATTCATGTCAGGTTGGGGCTATAAATAAGACTGTGCCAGCTTTTCCTCCTACTCTGAAACTTCTCTTAAGTCACCTCAGTTCCCTCTTACATTGTGTCCTTGGAAACAAATCCAACACTGTTACACAATTTTATTCTGTTTCTTTCTCTCCCCCGACCAAACAAACTAAGCATCTAAAGACACTACTTCCATTATTAAAACTTGACTTTTAAATCACAAGCTTGTGAAGTTTGAACTAAGGCCTGGCTTCTGTAACTCTGGAAAAGGAAAGCACCTGGAGAAACCAGCCCTCTCCTGGGGCAGGATGCGTAGGATTGCAGGTGTCTGTGACACTGGGAGAACTGAGGGCCCAGTCATCTTAAATTACTGGGAAACAAGCTAAAACAGTTATCTTAATGTTTACTTGCTTTTAACAGTCACATTATGTAAAGAAGACATTACCTCAGACTCAGTCATGACGACTTCAGGAACCTTGAGTCCTGTTTGATTCAGACCTCCTTCCTCAGGGGAATACAATTCCCTGAGTGCTCGGGTAGAAATAGAATGACCTCATTTTCAAAAAGCTCCAAGTGACCAGCAACCAAGTTGGTGTAATTTTTATGTAAGATGCTTAATATTCACTTTTGGGTTAATGTTAAGAATTATGGTTTAAGACACAAACATTCATTTTATAAATAATGAGTAAATAGTCGTGTGGGGATAAATGATGCAGTATCCGACTTTAGAAGTCATAACAGCAGGCTGGGCATGGTGGCTCAAGCCTGTAATCTCAGCACACTGGGAGGCTGAGTGGGAGGATAGTTTGAGCCCAGGAATTTGAGACCAGCCTGGGCAACATAGGGAGACCCCGTCTTTACCAAAAAAAAAAAAAAAAGCTGAGGGGGCAAAGTCATGCCCAGCAGGCTGGGCATGGTGGTGCATGCCTATAGTCCCAGCGACTCAGGAGACTGAAGCAGGAGGATTACTTGAGCCCAGGTGGTCGAGGCTGTAGTAAGCCATGATTGCACCACTGCACTCCAGCCTGAGCTATAGAGCAAGACCCTGCCTCAAAATAATAATAATAATAATAACAGCCAAGACTCGTTGAATAGTTGCTACATTCCAGGCACCATTCTAAATGCTTTACTTAGATTTTCTCATTGAATTCTCACAACAAGCCTGTGAGATAGTTATCAATATAGTCTCCATTTTGCAGATGAGAAAACTGAAGCACACCTTTGCAAGTTGTCTAAGATCACAGTAACAGGATGTTGTAGATCTTGGATTTGAACCCAGGCAATCTTATTCTAGAGCCTCGATTCTTAACCAATTGTGCAGTAAGTCCTCTTTTAGCAACATTGATAGGTCCTTGGAAACTGCAACTTTAAGTGAAATGATACATACCAAAACCAATTTTACTGTAGGCTAATTGATACAAGTAAGAGTTAACCTCCTAAGGCACATTTCTGATCACAAACCTCACCAAACTTCTAACTAAGGACCCCAAACACTTCTAATATTAAAGATTGAAATAAATGTGAACTATATAGACATTAAAGAAAGAGAAATAAAAAGAAGTAAGATACTTATTAACTCAATTTTTGGTTAACCAGTGAGTGACAGCAGTCATTTTGGTGGTGGGTTAAATCAGGGAATAAATGTTTGCAAAGCAAAATTATAAGGAGCACTTCCTTCCACAAACAGTAATGAATATGGTGGGCTCACTGAGTACTTTCCTAACACCTCCTTTATTATCATGCATTTGTATGATTATCATTGACTTTAGGAATATTTATTTATCTATTTAGTGATGGGATCTCGTTCTGTTGCCCTGGCTGGAGTGAAGTGGTATGATCATAGCTCACTGCAGCCTTGAACTCCGGAGCTCAAATGATCCTCCCGCTTCAGCCTCCCAAGTAGCTGGGACTACAGGCACCTTGCTAGGTTTTTTTAGTTTTTATTTTTGTAGAGATGAGGTATTGCTTTGTTAGCCAGGCTGGTCTCTAACTCCTAGCTTCAAGCAGTCTTCCTGCCTTTGCTCTTCAAAATGCTGGGATTACAGACATGAGCCACTGTGCCTGACTGAATATTTGCTTTTTGCGGTAATTTGTATTCATTCATTTTACAACCTGCTTATTCCAGCTAAGGTTGTTGGATGGTCAGGGCCTGTTCCAGCAGCTGAGGGGGCAAAGTCAAACCCACCCTGGACAGGACCCCATTCCACGTAGCTGTCATACACACACCTGTGTTCACACACACTGGGAGCATTTTGACATGTCAGTTCCCCTAACATGCACATCTTTGGGATGTGGCAGGAAACTGGAGTACCCAGAAACCTCGGGAAGACATGGGAGAGTGTGCACACTCCACACAGACAGTAACCTGTGAATCAATTATTAAGTCTGAGAATCAATTATTTTTCTCATCAACATTATAATGAATTATGTTGAACAAAACAATATTGAGGACCTGCTGTACTTGATTGCCATGGCCTCACATGCCTTGAGGCTTAAAGAGAGAAGACAAATATGAACTATGATAGAAGCAGGTGTAGAAAAATAGGGAACATTTAAGAGATCTATTGACCCAAGCTACCCACCATCATGACATATGTTTTTAGACAAATGGCCTGCTTTGTGTGAGACTCGTCAAGAGCATATCTGAGAAAGTACTTTAACTTCATCCATAGTAGCTAGAAACATAGACATTATAGAGATTGACAGAGAAAAGCAGGTAACCCAGAGGAAGAGTTAGCAAGACTTTATCTTATTGAGACTAAGGGCAGCTTTGTGGCAGAAAATCCAGACTCAGTTGATCAAGCCTGGATAGAAGACTGCAGTGGGAAGGGAACAAAGGAAAGCTTGTTAAGAGATGGCCGGGTCATGAGAGGCCACATATGCCACACCAAAAAATCAGAGCTCTACTCGGAAGGATTTATGCTTATAAAGATCATTCTGGGCCAAATGCAGTGGCTCATTCTTGTAATCCCAGCATTTTGGGAGGCCAAGGCAGGATGACCACTTTAGCCCGAGAGTTCAAGACCAGCCTGGGCAATATAACAACACACTGTCTCTACAAAAAAATGAAAGTTAAAAATTAGCCAAGTGTGGTGTTGTGCACCCGTGGTCCCAGCTGCCTGGGGGCTGAGGTGGGAGGACTGTTTGAATCTGGGATGTCAGGGCTGCAGTAAGCCATGATCACACCACTGCACTTCAGCCTAGATGACAAAGCAGGATGCTTTCTCAAGAGAAGATCACTCTGACTGCAGGATAGAGAATGAGTTAGGGAAGGACAAGACTGACAAGACTGGAGGCAAGATCGGTCAGGAGAGGAGATGGGGACTTGGTCTGGACAGTGGTAGTAAACACGGAAAGAGTGGATGGATTCCAGGCATATTTAAGACATATAATTGTCAAACTTGGTTAGAAATGGGCTGGAGGCTCACACCTGCAATCCCAGCACTCTGGGAGGCCGAGGTGACAGGATCACCTGAGGCCAGAAGTTTCAGACCAGCTGGGGCAACTTAGCAAGAGACCCCATCTCCTAAAAAAAAATAATAAAAATTGAAAGCTAGCTGAGGGTAGTGGCATACACTCATGGTCCCTGCTTCTCTGGAGGCTGAGATGCGAGGATTGTTTGAGCTCAGAAGGTGAAGGCTGCAGTGAGCTATGATTGTGCCACTACATTCCAGCCTGAGTGACAGAGACACCCTATTTATTTAAAAAAAATTTTTTTTATTGTTTTTATTTTATTTTATTTTATTTATTTATTTATTTATTTTTAAGATGGGGTTTCACCATGTTGGTCAGGCTGGTCTTGAACTCCCGACCTCAGGTGATCCGCCCACCTTGGCCTCCAAAGTGCTTGGATTACAGGCGTGAGCCACCACGCCCGGCCAAGACACCCTATTTAAAACAAAACAAAACAAAACAAAAAGGAATAGGGCATATATTCGGGAGAATAATTTAGGAAGGACACCCACATTTTAGGCTTAGGCAACTGGTTGTATGGAAATCCAAGAGAAAGAGCAAGTTTGGAAGCAAAAGCAGGTGAATTTGAAGCAATTGAGTTTGAAGTTCCTGTAGGACAGCCCCAACTTTTTTGGCACCAGGGACTGGTTTCATTGGTGGGGTGGAGGGATGGCTTTAGGATGAAACTGTTCCACCTCACATCATCACACATTAGTTAGATTCTCATAGGGAGCGTGCAACCCTTGCATGCACAGTTCACAATAGGGTGGGTGTTCCTATGAGAATCTAATTTTCCTACTAATCTGACAGAAGGTAGAGTTCAGGCAGTAACGGGGGGCTCACTGTGCTGTTCACCTCCTGCTGTGCGGACCAGTTCCTAACTTGTCATGGACCGGTACCAGTCCAAGTCCCGGGGGTTAGGGACCCCTGCTGTAGGATTTCTAAGTGGAAATGTCCAGAAGATAGGTTGATATGTACATATTTTCGGTAAAAAGCTTACCAGGGATATATAGGCCAGAATTAAAATATGGGAGTCAGAGGCAAATAGATGGTAATTTAGGCCAAAAGAATAGATGATCCCATCCAGGGAAAGTGTGTAGACAGAAATGAAGATGCCCCAGTACAGAACGCCAAGGGGAAAATATGGCAAGTGGAAGAGGAGCACACAACAAAAAGCACAGCCAGAGGTAGAAAGAAAATCCAGCCAAGCAGAGAACAGCTCAAGAGATGGTGAACAGTAGTGTCAAACATTGAGAGGAGAAGAAATAAACAGAGTGAACAGTGTCCCTGGGATTTTGCAACAGGGAGTTTATCGGTGCCCTTGGTGATAACAGATTGAGAGAAGTGTTGATGGCATAAGCTGAAATGTGGTGGGGTGAGGAGTGAGTGGGAGGTAGGGAAGGAGTGATGCCAACTGTAGACAATTCCTGAAAACTGGCTGAAAAGGGGAAGAGAGAAAGAGCAGAGGCCATGGGAGGGCTTTTGTTTGTTTGTTTTGCATTTTCTAAGCAGAGATTTGAGCATTTTAAATATTGAAATAATATGGTAGGAGAGGGAAAGGTGAAGAAGAAAGAGAGGGAGAAATCAATAGGGCAAGATTCCTGAGAAAGTAAGAGTTTGGGATCCAAAGAACAGGCAGGGGCTTTAGCTGCAGAAAAGAGGAATGCTTCCATAGTCTGGTGGGAAGCCAGGCTTTAGCATGTGGTGGGAAATTGAAGTGGTTATTGTAGGGTGGCTTGTATTTTCCCTATCAGTGGGTGTTGAGTCATTTGCTGAGAGTGATGGGGACATGATTGATGTTTGTGAGTGGGAGGGATGATTGAAGATTTTTGAAGGGTGGAGAAAATGAGAGAATGCTGCTTTGAAAAAAGAAAGGGAACATGTTACAAGGGGCACAGCTGGGTCTGGAGTAAAGTCGGAGAACTTCCTTCACTGTGACAGACTTTTAGAGAAATTCCCGGCTTTGTATGAGACCCAGAAGCTTGCCTGGGAAAGTACTGTATCCTACTCCACAAATAAGTTTGAAACATATGTAGACATGTCAGCTCTTTCTTGGGACATAGCCTAAAAAACATTTCCTTAAATTAACATTAATTAATGATTCATTATGTGATATATTTACAGTAAATATGCAGACTCCACAAATATCATCTTTTCTTTAGATTCTAAAGTCACTATGTTGGTATAACCAATATAAGGAGGTAGAATTACTTGATAGTTAGCTGGGCGAGGTGGCTTATGCCTATAATCCCAGCACTTTGGGAGGCCAAGATTGGGACCACCTAAGGTCAGGAGTTTGAGACCAGCCTGGCCAACATTGTGAAACCCCTTCTCTACTAAAAATACAAAAATTAGCCTACTATGGTGGTGGGTGCCTGTAATCCCAGATAGTCAGAAGGCTGAGTCAGGAGAATTGCTTGAACCCAGGAGGCAGAGATGGTAGTGAGCCAAGATTGTGCCACTACACTCCAATCTGGGCGACAGAGCTAAACTCCATCTCAAAAAAAAAAAAAAAAAAAGAATTATTTGATAGTTAAAAGCACAGACTCTGGAGGCAGTCACCCTGGGGGTTCAATCCTGGTTGGGCCACCTACCATCCATGTGATCAAAAGCAAGGTAACTTTTTACCTGTAAAATGGGTATGATAAGAATACCTACCTCATACGGTTATTAAAGGAGATGATATTATTTGGTGTAATATTTTTGATATATTAACTTTTAAGTTATTAACTAATTTTCTTCTTGGAACTGTTCCTTGTGGTATATTCTTTGATGTAAAATAGGGCGGAGGTGGGAGTGGAACTGGTGGGAAAATAAAAAGCAAAAGGAATTTTCCTGATTTAACCATCCCTAAACCCATTATGAAAAGGATGTCAGGAGACATATTTTAAGCCAAATAGCAAGGGATGAATTGTCTGTGAGATAACTGATGGTCCCTGAAGAGTAGAAAAGACTCCCTCCTTTCTGGAGAGAAAAGAAAGAAGCTGAGAGAGAGAGTGTAGATGTATGTGTATGTGTCTGAGTCACTGGAGAGAAGTCCAGACTTCATCAGAACCAAGCCCATAAGAATGAGGGGACAGCTCAGCAAAGGGGGCACTCTATTAGTTATCATTTCTCTGTAACAATTTACCCCAAAACTTAGTAGTCAAAGAAAACAAACATTTATTATATCACAATGTTAGGGGTCAGGAGTCAGAAAGGGGCTTAACTGGGTGTTTGTAGCTCGAGTGTCTCATGAGATTGCAGTCAAGCCACTGGCTGTTTGCAGTCATCTACAGGCTTGATTGGAACTGTAGGACCTGCTTCAAGTTCGCTTACATGGCTGTTAGCAGGAGGCTTCAGTTTCTCACCACATGGGCCTCTCCATACGGATGTTCAAGGCATAGTAGCTGGCTTTCCCCATAGTGAGTGATCTAAAAGAGAGGACAGGAGAGGAAAGACCAGGAGAGAAGACAGAAAAGAGACCAAGATGGAAGCAACTGTATCTTTTATTACTTCATCTTAGATGTCATACAATCATTTCTGCCACATTCCTCCAACTTTTTTTTTTTTTTCTTAGAGTCTTGCTCTGTCACCCAGGCTGGAGTGCAGTGGTGCGATCTTGGCTCACTGCAACCTCTGACTCCTGGGTTCAAGCAATTCTCCAGCCTCAGCCTCCTGAGTATCTGGGACTACATGCCCAGCTAATTTTTTTTTTTTTTTGTATTTTTAGTAGAGACATGGTTTCACCGTGTTACCCAGGATGCCCTTGATCTCCTGACCTCGTGATCTGCCTGCTTTTGCCTGCCAAAGAGCTGGGATTACAGGCATGAGCCACCATACCTGGCCTCTTCTGTCTTATTATGTAATCATCCCTGGTACAATATGGAAGGGGTTTGCATGAGAAAGAGAATACTAGGAGATGGTAATTACTGGGAATTATGTCAGAGGCTGGCTATCACAGATATCACGATAGGTATTGTTGGAGAAGCCAGGCACAAGTGGGAGCAGACCGCCTGACTTCCCTGAGTTTTGCTTGGCACCTGTGGCTCTCAACTTAGGTTTGGCATTAGTAGAGGGTGTCTCTTCTACAACAGACATCCTCTCATCATACAAAGACCTTCCAGCAGGAGTGATGGCCCCCATGCTCCGAGACTTTGCTTGGTCTTTACCCCATGTGCATGACCCCTACCTTGCAGAAAGCCTAAAAGAAGAAAGCCTGAACTTATGATGGGCCAGTGTACTAAGAAAACTCCCTTTCCAATTGGGGCAGCAGCTAAACATATTCCACCTGCTCAATCGCTAACTTTTACCAGGTGTTTATTTATCGCATTCTCACTTTTTAGATGAAGAAATTGAGGCCCAGAGAGGTTGAGTAACTTGGGGAGGGTAATAACTAACATGTGGTGAAAACAAGATTTGAACCTGCTGAACCTTATTGTCAATCATGCTCTCAACCTCTATTCTATATGTATGTAGGGAAGATGTATTCAGCATGAAGCCCAGCATTAGTAAGTATTCAACAGATGTTGTTATTATGATTAATTTTTCTCATTGGAATAAAAGGTAACTTTCTATTATAGATTCAAGAAGCTAAAGGATGGGTACAGTCATTTTGAAAGGTAAACATGTTTTTATTACTCTTTTTTGTTACTTTTACTAACAACTTGGACACTATTCATGTGTACAAATTGCCATTTTGATCTCTGTGATCACGTACTCGCCAATTGCTCAGTGGCGGCTCTAGATTGACCATGGCTACTATTTGTTTTACTCCCGTTCATAAAGTTTTAATAACCCTAAGTCTTTCTTTCAAATATTAGAGTCTGGTCTAAATCAGAAGCTGCCAATTGTCCTCTTAACTCAACTATAACCCATACCACTAACCTTCTTTGAGGTGACTGAAAAGCTTATGGCTTCTGCTAGGTGTGAATTTGGCCTTCATACCAAATGAGCTGTGTGACTTGGGAAAATGACCTAATGTTACTGGGCTGTTGTTTCATCCTATATAAAACTGGGCTGTTAGGAGGACTAAATGAGATAATTTACATAAAGTATTTAGCACAGTGCTTACCACAGAGTAGGCTCCTAGAGTGAAATGTCATTTTCTTTTTTCTCCTTCAAATAGGGTTTAATTGCCCCAGTCATTGCGGTCCCAAATAATTTTGATTGTGCTAGCTTACCACACCTGAAGTGTATCAGATACTATTTAAATGCATAAGAAAATCGGCCAGTGATATCTCTGTTTATTTTGTATTTTGTAAAAAGTCAAATATATCTCGCTCAATATAGTCCCTGAAAGCAGGAAATATTTCTTATTCATATTTTCTTTTTCTGTAGTACCTAGCAAAGTGACTGGTAGTATTTAATATGTATTTGCTGACCTAAATTAAAATCAGAGTATGTAGATCAGACTGAAACGAAAAGAAAACAGAAAATCCTTGCAGTGGATGAAGTAAATGGCTTTGGAGAGAGGAGAAATTAATATTTCCATGAAACAAATCATGTGCACTGTATAGATTTTCCTATTACCTATCATTCAATACTCTCCATGAACATTTTAAAATTCAATTAAATGACATTTCAAATATTTAAAGAGATAATGGTGACAGAAATAGACAAAGATTCATCTTTTTGAAATATTTAATATTTTATTTCATGAGCTTAAGTGATATGAATACCTAGTACTAGAGAAATTATACCATTAATCATATTAATGATTTAATTGGCTTCCCAGAGTAAATGTTTCAGTTCTATTGTTGCTTAAAGAGAGAATTATTAGAGAGGAAAAGGATTTACTTTAGAGGAAGGCAATTTATATTCTCTTTTCAACTACTAGGGACAAGATAGGACACTTGAGATCCCGAGTGGTATAAGTGGGACAACGGGCCTGAAGCACGTTACTTTCCTTGCCCTAGTGTCTAGTTACACCTGAATGACAAAATGTCAACTCTAGATCAACCCCAAATTCAATCATCTGATTTCTCCACGCCCCGCTCTGTCACTTGGCAGCCTGCCATTGCTGCCTCCTGTTTGGGTGTGCAGTGCTGTGGCTTTTTAAACCTTTCTGCTCAACGGTGCTGTTCTTCATTCAGTGGTACATGTCTCGTCAGAGAAATGTCATGCCTGGCTCCTGTGAGCTCTTGAGTGGGAGTGGGGTTTGTCTAACAGCAGAGCCCCTTGATCCCCTTTTGGTGTCCTATGAATGTGTTGGATGACTTCTTCAAGGAGCTGTGTCAGGATGGGTTTGAAAACAGTTACGCTTTTCTAGAACCATCTTTCTTTTCCTTCAGGTGGTATTGCCAGGTCAGGTTCCCTGTTAAAGTCTCTCCCCTCACCTATCGTAATTTGTTTTCCTTTCAAGGGTCCCCTGTTTCCCTCTGCAATCTGGCTTCTATTGGTGGGGGCTAAAGGGTGAGAGGGGCTCAGGGAATGGATGAAGATATCTCTCAGGCACAGTACTTAATAATGCTTTTTTTCTAAGCAGAAGTTTATGGTTTTGTTTTCAGGCAGAGTCAAAATATTCCCATATCAAAACAGCCACATCAAGGCAGCCACAGCAAGATGTTCTTGGCATCAAAATGACTATGCCAAAGCTGTGTGTCAGCAAACTGCCTATGACAAAACAGCATATATCAAAATGGCTGTATCCTACGCTGGCACAGGACTTGCCATAACAGGAATGGTTTCTAGAATGTCATTACTGTTTACAGCAATGTAAAAATGAAAAGTTGTGTTTCTTTTCACCACCAATGCTTCTACTTTCTTTTTTTTTTTTTTTTTTTTTTTGAGACGGAGTCTTGCTCTGTCACCAGGCTGGAGTGCAGTGGCGCAATCTCGGCTCACTGCAACCTCCGCCTCCTGGGTTCAAGCGATTCTTCCGCCTCAGCCTCCCGAGTAGCTGGGACCACAGGCACGTGCCACCACGCCCGGCTAATTTTTGTATTTTCAGTAGAGACGGGGTTTCACCATGTTGGCCAGGATGGTCTCGATCTCTTGACCTGTGATCCACCTGCCTCGGCCTCCCAAAGTGCTGGGATTACAGGTGTGAGCCACCGCGCCTGGCGATGCTTCTACTTTCAACTGGGAGCTAGATTTACCCAAAGGGACCCCAAAAGAATGATAAAGAAGTACCATTCCTTACGCCTAGTGATCAATGTCTTCTGCAAAAAGGAACTGGATACAACTTAACAAAGATAATCCTGCTTTCACCACGGAAATTGTGAAACTCCCATACTAATTTTATAATCATGTCTTTACACTTTGTTCTCACCACAAAGATCTTTTGGAATTATCTACTAACAATCAGCCAGCACACTTATGTCAGCATTGAAATAGCCCAGAGCCACATGTTCACTGACTACCATTGCATGTTCAATCACAAGCCTGGAAAAACCCTTAACACATGCTCATGCCCTGATCTGACGCCTCTTCAGACACCCAATTAGGATGCAAAATCTTTCCTGAAACGGTTGATGAGATAAACCCTTCCTAATCTGTATTTTCAGGCTAAGAATGCTTGTAGACTGGGGAGATTCTTGCTCTGGGTATACAATACATAGTGGACATGCCTCTCTGTCCCTAACTTAATTGCTGACCAACTCTTCCTTGACTTTCAAGGCACCACACTCTCTTGGCTTCATCCTGCCTCACTGTCCACTCCTTCTCAGTCCTTTTCTGTCTCCTTTTTTTCTACCTGACCTCTAAATGTTGGAGTGCCTCCGTGCTCAGTCTTGGGCCTTCTTCTCTAAGTATAACTCTCTCCTTAATAAAGCACATTCAGTTCTGTGACTTTAAATAGCATCTGTGTGCTGACTACTCCGAATATGTATTTCCAGCCTGCATTAGTCCATTTTCATGCTGCTGATAGAAACATACCAGAGACTGAGCAATTAACAAAAGAAAGAGGTTTATTGAACTTACAGTTCCACAAGGCTGGGGAGGCCTCACAATCATGCCAGAAGGCAAGGAGGAGCAAGTCGCATCTTACGTAGGTGGCAGCAAGCAAAGAGAGAGAGCTTGTGCAGAGAAACTCCCATTTTTAAAACCATCAGATCTCGTGAGATTCATTCATTATTGCAAGAACATCATGGGAAACACCCATCCCCATGATTCAGACATCTCTTATTGGGTCCCTCCCACAACACATGAGAATTACCGGAGCTACAAGTTGAGGTTTGGGTGGGGACACAGAGCCACATCATATCACAGCGCTAACCTTTCCCCAGAACTCCAGATTCATAAAACCAGTATCTCTATTTCAAAGTCCAAGAGACATTTCAAACTTATAGGTACATAATGGAACACTGACTCAAACCTGTTCTTCTTCTAGTCTTCTTCATCTTAGTGTCAAAATGAACTATACAGTCTCCCATGCAACACACATAGAAGTTATCCCTGATTTGGTTTTTCACATCCCATATATATAATCCACCAGCAAATATTACTATGAGTCTACCTCCAAAATATATGTTGACTATATCTCCTTTCTTCTCTTTCAAATGCCACAACCCTAATCCAAGCCACTATCATCTTTTTCCAAGACTATTGCAACAGCCTCCTTTTCTTTTTTTTGGTCACAATGAATGCATATGCAGTAGCCTCTTAACTGGTCTCCCATCCTTTTTTTTTTTTTTTTTTTCAGATCAAGCAAGTCTCAAGGAAGATATCTCAAACTACCCTGTCAGGAGTACCTCCCTCCACCTACTACTTGTTCTTTATTAACTCACCATGTTGACTTTCTTCACAGAACTTACCACTGTATGTAACTTTCGATTTCCTTCCTATCAACCGTGTTTTTCCCTAGAATATAAGCTCCACAAGAGCAGAGAGTTCAACTCCTCTTCTCCATTAGTCCTCAGGGTTTACCGTAGTGCTCGACTCACAGTAGGCTCCTAACAGATATTTGCCGGAAGGAATGAATTCAGGTATTTGCAAAAGAGGGAGGGGATCTCTGGGATTATAAAAGTTCAGGCATCATCAATATTTGCTGTTTTTCAGAAGCATTCCATTCAGATTGGCCACATATACATGTATTTAAAGGGAAAAAGTTGAGAATACTTCAGGCCTAGTTCAGACATAATTCTTAAAAACTACTACTTTGATAGTTCCAACCTGAATACAGAGGTGACAATCCATGTTGCTTAGTATCACCTGGTTCAGACACCAATCATTAGCTATAACTAAAAGTGTTTTGTTTTGTTTAGAGGTGGAGTCTTGCTCTGTCACCCAGGCTGAGTGCATTAGCTCCATCATAGCTCAGTGCAGCCTCAACCTCCTGGGCTCAAGCAATCCTCCTGCCTCAGCCTCCCAAGTAGGTAGGACTATAGGCATGTGCCACCATGCCCAGCTGATTTTTATTTTTATTTTTGTAGAGACAGGAGTCTCAACATGTTGCACAGACTAGTCTCAAACTCCTGGGTTTAAGCAATTCTCCCACCTTGGCTTCCCAAAGTGCTAAGATTATGAGCATATGCCACTGCGCCTGGACTCAAAGTGTTAAGATCTTATGACAAAACAAAATATTTAGATAAGAAGAAATAATCGGCGGGGCGCGGTGGCTCACGCCTGTAATCCCAGCACTTTGGGAGGCCGAGGCGGGTGGATCACGAGGTCAAGAGATCGAGACCATCCTGGTCAACATGGTGAAACCCCGTCCCTACTAAAAATACAAAAATTAGCTGGGCATGGTGGCACGTGCCTATAGTCCCAGCTACTTGGGAGGCTGAGGCAGGAGAATTGCTTGAACCCAGGAGGCGGAGGTTGCGGTGAGCCGAGATCAGGCCATTGCACTCCAGCCTGGGTAACAAAAGCGAAACTCCGTCTCCAAAAAAAAAGAAATAATCACATGTATTAAAGTGATCTAGGTTGAATGTATTAAATAGTTAGCTGAGACACAAATATATGCACACTCTAAATAGAAATGTAGTGGAAAATAAAATTATCCATCCTGGTCAACATGGTGAAACCCCGTCCCTACTAAAAATACAAAAATTAGCTGGGCATGGTGGCACGTGCCTATAGTCCCAGCTACTTGGGAGGCTGAGGCAGGAGAATTGCTTGAACCCAGGAGGCGGAGGTTGCGGTGAGCCGAGATCAGGCCATTGCACACCAGCCTGGGTAACAAAAGCGAAACTCCGTCTCCAAAAAAAAAAAAAAAAAGAAATAATCACATGTATTAAAGTGATCTAGGTTGAATGTATTAAATAGTTAGCTGAGACACAAATATATGCACACTCTAAATAGAAATGTAGTGGAAAATAAAATTATCATTTTGTAAACTGGTACATGAGTTCCTTTTAGGTAAGGAATTGTCTCTATTTAGAATAATATCTTGAGAGATGCCTAAGGGGTGCTAGGTGAGGCTCTGTATGGGTTGAGAAAAAAAACCAACCAAAAGATCACAAAATCATATTCTGCAGAGCCAAGAGTAGAAAAAAAATCACAAAATCATTCTGCATAAACAATTATTGGGAGATATGGGAAGAAGAGAGAAGAGGTACGGGAGGAAGCAGAGTGGGAGAGGAGGCTGAGCAAAATGCCAGGAAGCTTACATTTGGGTTGGTGGAAATAGAACAAGGAAATCAAGTCTTCAGTTTTAAATTGGCTGCTAAAGAGTACTGCATATTTGCCATGTAGCCTCCCTATATGGCAAACATTATCTTTGAATTGCCAGGAACAGTCTACCACACACAGCTGCCTCTCATGAATTTGGGATGGGAAATCAAGGAGGAGGAGCTGTAACCCATCCTTGGGTCAGTGCCAAAAGAAGATAAAGGAACAGCTGCAAGATACTGCAGAGTGAAGAATGGTTATTTAGCAGAAGCCAGAAATCAAACCCAGAGGTACCAAGAGAATGGGGAGCCTGGAAGAATCTCAGGGAATTTGGGAGAGCACTGACTTCCCATAAAACATGGGATGAGGTTTCCAGGTGAGTTTATTAAACTGCAAGGTGATATTTCACTTCACAAATAATCTAAGAGCTACTGGCAATAGGAATCTGCTGATAAATATTAATCACTCCTCACCCTAGTATTAGTGAAAACTCTAGTTAGGGATGATAGGTGCAACAGACAATGTCTGTGTCCTCCCCCTGACAAATCCGTATGTTGAAATCCTATCCCCCAATGCGATGGTATTAGACAGTAGCGTCTTTGGGAGTTAATTAGGTCATGAGGGTGGTGCCCTAATGAGGGGAATTAGTGCCCCTATGAAAAGAACCCCAGAGCTCTCTTGCCCTCTTTGCTATGTGAGAATTCAATGAGAAGACAGCAGTCTGCAAACCAGAAGAGGACCCTCACCAGAATGCAACCTTGCCAGCACGCTGATCTAGGACTTCCAGCCTCCCGAACTGTGAAAAATGCATTTCATTTTGTATAAGCCATCCAGTCTGTGGTGCTTTGTCACAGCAGCCCCAAATGACTAAAACAATAGGTAGTGTGTGTTTAAATTCTGATCCTCTCCTTTGATCATTCTATCCTGTTTTATTTGTTTCTGTTTTCTCCTCTGGTTCCATACTCCAACATAGACCATGCTGGCCACAGTGATAGATCACTGGGTTTTTAAAATTATTTTTAGAGTTGGATAGCCAGAGCAATAAAAATTAAATTTATCAAATCTATGTAGTAATAGCAGGCTAGTGAAAACTAAAATTTAAATAATAATAGAAAAACAAAAAGTTTTCTGCGAAGAGCATATTCAATTCAACTAAATCATTTATTCATTGAATTCAACAAATACTCTGTGCCAAATACTCTGCTGGTTCTGGAACTTTGAATACGAAAAAATCCAGTTGTTTCTCTCAATGAGTTCATAGTTCAGTGGGGATACAAAAGCCAATACTTATGATACAATGTAGGAAGTACAAAATATAAAAACAATTATGGCGTTTATGAGATCACTGAAGAGAGAGGCACTTAGTGAAGGCTTTAGAAGGGATCAGAGTTTGGAGTGGCTTTTTTTTTTTTCCTTGAGACAGGGTCTCGCCCTGTTGCCCAGGCTGAAATCCAGGCTGAAATAAAGTGGTGCAATCATAGCTCACTGTAACCCTGAACTCTTGGACTCAAGCAATCCTCCTGCCTGCCTCGTCCTCCCAAAGCACTGGGATTACAGATGTGAGCCACAGTGCCCACCCAGGGGTGGCTTTTTTAAATAAGCTGACAGCTGAGTTGGACCTTTGAGGATGGGAATAATTAGTCAAGACAGAGATGGGAAGAAAACTAGATTGAGGTTAGGGGTAGGAGAGGGAAATAGAAGCAGAGATGTGGCTTCCAGAAGGAACAGTATAGGCAAAGACATGGAAGGGGAAAAATGCAAAGACTACATAGGAAACTACAAGTTTTGATTTGCTGGAAACAGTTATAAATGTGCTAGAGAAAAAGGTAAAATCTAGATGATGGTGACCCTGAATATCATCTGTAAAAAGCGTAGACCATCTTGTCTGTGAAAGGCTAACGGGTTTTGAGGCAGAAAAGTGGCATGGCTGAGTTTTAAATAAATTATTTCAGTGTTTACAGAGAGAACAGTTAGAAGGGGGTTGTAGTTGCACCTGTGGTTATACCTGTATTTGAAGTAGACAAAACAAAGGAACTGTGTTAGCAAATTTTTGTTCTAGACCAAGTGAAAGATGAAGAGAGGCCTGAGGTGTGGATAGTGAAGATGGAGAAGTAGGAACAGGTCAAGCAATGTTTAGGAAATTAAACTCTCAGGGCATGGTAACCAATTAGATTGGCAAGATGAAGGAGACACACTATCAAAGGACCCTCTCTCAGATGACAAGTATGGATAACAGGGTCATGAGCTAAGACTGTGTCAACAGGAAGTAAAACTTTTTTTAGTGGAGAAGACGATGAATTTCATTCTAAACATGTGAAGTTCTGGGTGCCTTTGGGACAGCCAGAATAAGACAGAAAATGCTAGAACTGAGGGGAGAGGTCTGGAAGCACAGCACTGGAATTCATCTCTGTACAGACGGTAGTTGAAACATTGAAGATGCCTGAGATCGCTTAGGGAACATTTGTAGAGTGATTGTCAAGGAGGAGTCCAGGGAGAAGATGAGCCCAAAAGGAAGGTAGAAAAGGAATGATCAGAGATGTATAAGAAAAGGAGGAGAGTGGTATATTAAAATAAAGAATGCAGCCAGGTGCGGTGGCTCATGCCTGTAATTCCAGCACTTTGGGAGGTCGAGGTGGGCAGATCACCTGAGGTTGGGAGTTCAAGACCAGCCTGACCAACTTGGAGAAACCCCTTCTCTACTAGAAATACAAAATTAGCCAGGTATGGTGGTGCATGCCTGTAATCCCAGCTACTTGGGAGGCTGAGGCAGGAGAATCGCTTGAACCCAGGAGGTGACGTTTGCGGTAAGTCGAGATCATGCCCTTGCACTCCAGCCGGGACAACAAGAGTGAATCTCCATCTCAAAATAAAATAAAAAATAAAGAATGCATTTTAAGAAGGAAGTGATCAATTGCATCAAATGATTACAAGAGGTGTTGTAATACAGGGCTTAAAGGAAAATAAATTTAAAACCTGAGATGTCAGTTTATTCTCTTAGATGCCATTTTGAAAGCTGTTGTAATAGAGTTGTAAGGAGCTGAAGTATGAGTAGGGAGGCAACTCCCTTGGCTATCAAAAGAGGATATTCAAACCAAACAAGGGCAGGACCAGAACAGAAAGTTACTGGTTTGTGTCACATATAAATATAGATATACAAAAACTAAACAAAATATTTGCAACTCATTGAAAATACAATATAATCAAGGGAGATTTAATCCCAGAAGTTAATGATACATTATTCTTTGAAATCTATTAGTGTAATTCACAACCATCTCCAATCAATGGAGGAACTTAAATGATTACCTTAATAACTATAGAAAAACATTCATTTATTTTAAAATATTCTTCTTAGCAAACCAGAAATAGATCAGATCATGGTAAATATCAAAAACCTATAGCACATATTGTATTTAATGGTGAAAAAAATGAAAACATTTTCTTCAAAAAACAAGACATGATATTATATCCATTCCACATTGTTCTTGGGGTACTAAATAATGCAGTAAGATAAGAAATAAAAGCATAGGAATTGAAAGAAAAGAAATAATCATTATATGCAAATAATATAATTGTCTACAGAGGATATTCAAGACAATCGTTTGACATTTTTTCAATACTTACAAGAGAGTTCTTCAAGGTTGATGAACACAAAGTCAATGTTCAAGAATCAGTGTTTTTCAGCCTGGTGCGGTGGCTCACGCCTGTAATCCCAGCACCTTGGGAGACCAAGGCAGGTAGATCACTTGAAGTCAGGAGTTCGAGACCAGCCTGGCCAATATGGTGAAGCCCCATCTTTACTAAAAATACAAAAATCAGCCAGTGTAGTGGTGCGTGCATGTAGTTCCAGCTACTCGGGAGGCTGAGGCAGAAGAATCACTCGAACCTGGGAGGCAGAGTTTGCAGTGGGCCGAGACTGTGCCATTGCACTCCAGCCTGGGTGTCGTAGCAAGACTACATTTCAAAAACAAAAAAAATCTATAGTGTTTTTCCATTATCAGCAAGAACCAATTAGAAAATATAATAATACCTAAATTGCTGTCACAACAAAAGCCATCATGTGCCCAGAAACAGACTTAACAAAATATGTCTAAGACTTACATGGAAAAAAATTATGAGACTTTCTTGATGAATACAAAATAGAAGAGGTATGTCATGTTCTCAGAGGGAAACTCAATATTATAACCAGGCAATTCTCCCTAATTTAACATTTTACAATCTGAATCTCAATGGCTGCTTTGTGGAATTTGACAGTTGATTACAAAATGCCCATCCAAGAGTTCAGGGCCAGGAACAGGCAAAACAAATTTGAAAAAGGAAAATAAGAATGGGGAGAAATTAAGACAGTATGATATTAGAGCATAAATAAATATAAAATTCAGTGGAACAGAGAGCAACGCATGGGGGAGCTTGGTAATAGAACATACGAAGCAGCGGGAAATAGCCAGACTATTCAATAAGTGGAGCTAGGTCAATTAATTATCCATATAGGGAAAAATTAGATCTTTATTTCTCACTATATACATAAATAAATATCAGGTGAATTAAACTCTTCAATGTGAAAGGCAGGATAATAAAGCTTTTGGAATATAGTAGAGGAGAATACATTTATAACTTTGGAGTAGGAAAAGTGATGTTAAGGCATGAAAACTTAAACCATAAATGAACATAAAAATGATAAATTAGAATTTTCTTCCACCCCTCCCTTCCCCCTCCCTTCTTTTTTCCTCCTTTCCTCTCTTCCCCCTTTCCTACCTTCCTTTCTTCCTTCCTCTTTTGAGACAGGGTCTCACTCTTTACTCTGTTGCCCAGGCTGGAGTGCAGTGGCGCGATCTTAGCTCACTACAACCTCTGCTTTCCAGGCTGAAGCCAGCCTTCCACATCAGCCTCCCTAGTAGGTGGGACTAAAGGCCCTTGTCACCACTCCAGGCTAACTTTTTTTTGTATTCTTTTGGATTTTTTTTTTTAATTTTAAGAGACGAGATCTCGCCATGTTGCTCAGGCTAGAATGCAGTGGCTATTCACAGGCGCGATCCTACTACTGATCAGCATGGGAGTTTCGACCTGCTCCATTTCCGACCTGGGCTGGTTCACCCCTCCTTAGGCAACCTGGTGGTCCCGGGAGGTCACCATATTGATGCCGAACTTAGTGTGGACACCCACTTCGGCATAACACACTACAGCCCAGTACTCCTGGACTTAAGCGATCCTCCAGCCTTAGCCTCCCAAGCAGCTGGGACTATAGACATACGCCACTGCGGCCAGGGTTTTTTTGTATTTTAAATAGAGACAGGGTTTTGCCATGTTGCCCAGACTGGTCTTCAACTCCTGGCCTCAAGCGATTAGCCCACCTACCTTGGCCTTCCATAGTGCTGGGATTACAGGCATGAACCACTGCACCCAGCCTAAAATTAATTTCCATGTGAGAAAAAAACCATAAACAATATTAAAAGATAAGACCAGGAGAAAATGTTTGCAATTCAAAAAACTGACAAAAGATTAGAGTACAGAATATACATGGGGAAAACTTTTATAAATCAATAAGGAAAAGAGAAAAACGCAATGTAAAATTATCAAAGAATGTAAATTGGCCAGGCACAGTGGCCCATGCCTGTAATCTCAGCACTTTGAGAGGCCAGGGCAGGAGGAGTACTTGAGGCCAGAAGTCTGGGATCAGCCTAGTCAACATAGTAAGGCTCCATCTGTACAAAAAATTAAAAATAGCCAGGCATGGTGGTACACACCTGTAGTCCCAGCTACTTAGGAGGCTGAAGTGGGAGGATCACTTGAGCCCAGGAGTTCAAGGTTGTAGTGGGCCATGATTGAGCCACTGCACTCCAGCCTAGGCAACAGAGCAAGACTCAGCCTAAAAAAAAGTTAAAAATTAAAAATAAAAATAATGTGAATAGGTAATTCAGAGAAGTAAAACCCAAATTGTCAATAGCATAGCAAAAGATGTTTAACCTCTCTATTAATGAGGACAATTCAGAATTGACATTGGATTGCTTTTCATATAATATGAGAATGGCAAAATCTAAAAATCTAATAATGTAATATCTTGGCAAGAACATGAAGAAAGAAACTTTTATATCTGCTGATGGAAAAGTAAATTGGTACAACTACTGCAAAAAGCAATTTTCCAATTATTTGTAGAGTTGAATATGTATATTCCCTACACATAGCAATTCAATTTCTGAACATATATCTAGAGAAACATACATATACATAAGGAGAAGTGTCATAAGGATGATCACTACTTTATTGTTTGCGATAAAAAGTTGGAAACAACCATTTTTGTGGAATATGTAAATTAATGGGTGGACTATTTATATGATACATAATTATATAGCAGTTAAAAATGAATGGAATAGAATCACAAGTATCAATGTAGATAAATCATGAAATAATGCTGAATGCAAAAGGTAAAGTCTAGGATATATGTATATATACATTTTATAAAGATACAAAACAATTTTATCTCTTTTTTTAAAGATCTGAAGAAAAATAGTGACTGGGAGGTGGAAGTAGTGAAGATAGAGTATTATCTACCCTTTGGAAAAGTTCAGATAGAGAAAGAAGAAAGACTGGATAGTGGCTTGAGGAAGATTCTGGGTTGGACGCCATACCCCAACACTTTTATTATGATAATTTTTTAAAGAGCATTTTTCTCAATTGCCTACAATGGAGTGCAGTGGCACAGTCATAGCTTACTGCAGCCTTCAACTCCTGGGCTCAAGCTATCCTACTGCCTCAGCATCCCCAGTAGCTGGGATTATAGGCATGAGCCTGCATGCCCAGCTATGACAATTTTTAAATACACAGAACAGTTGAAAGAACTCTACAGTGAAAACTCATTTACCCACCACCTAGATTCCACAAAGAGCATTTTGCCTTATTTGGTTTATTCTACATCTATCCATCCATCAATCCAGCATATTTTTTAGATGCATTTCAAAGAAAGTTGTAGACATCAGTGCACTTCATTAGTCAGTAGATTTTTTGTTTTGTTTTGTTCTGTTTTTTAAGACAGAGTCTTACTCTGTCACTGAGGCTGGAGTGCAGTGGCATGATCTCGGCTTACTGCAACCTCCACCCCCCAGGTTCAAGTGATTTTCCTGCCTCAGCCTCCTTGAGTAGCTGAAATTACAGGCACCTGTCACCATGCCCAGCCATTTTTGTATTTTTAGTAGAGATGGTTCAAATGATTCTCCTGCCTCAGTCTCCCTGAGTAGCTGGGATTACAGGTGCCTGTCACCATGCCCAGCCATTTTTGTGTTTTTAGTAGAGATGGTTCAAATGATTCTCCTGCCTCAGTCTCCCTGAGTAGCTGGGATTACAGGCGCCTGTCACCATGCCCAGCCATTTTTGTATTTTTAGTAGAGATGGGGTTTCACCATGTTGGCCAGGCTGGTCTTGAACTCCTGACCTCAAGTGATCCATCCACCTTGGCCTCTCAAAGTGCTGGGATTACAGGCATGAGCCACTGTGCCCAGCCAACTTTTTGATTAGATGGGAGGGAAGAACACATAAATTGAAAGGAGTCAGTGCTGAGGGTGTCATTGAAGGAAAAAAGAGAAAATAATTGCTTAACCCCTAAAAGAGGTGGGAGTGTCTGGCCTTTGAAAAAGAGGAGAGGCCTCTCATTCCCTGAGCCTAAACAAAAAGACTAGAGGAACGGGGATATTGAAGGAGATCTTACTTATTGCCCTCATTTTTTCTCCTTGAAATAGGAGGTGGAGACATTTGTTGAGAATGAGAGTTCGGAGTTGACCAGGTCTTGAGGAGGGAAGACAAAGATTAGGTATATTCACTGAGCAGAATGGGAGGGGGAATTGATCAAAGACAAGTTAAGGGGTTGGTGGAATCTCTAAGGGACCAGTTGAGCTTGAATCTGTAGCAGCAGAAGACTCCAGGTTACGGAATTTTCTCCAGGCCTCAACTGTTTGAGAAAGATGATATGGTTTGGCTCTGTGTCCCCACCCAAATCTCATCTCAAATTGTAATCTCCACTTGTTGAGGGAGGGACATGGTAGGAGGTGATTGGATCATGGGAGTGGTTTTCCCTATGCTGTTCTTGTGATAGTGAGGGAGTTCTCACAAGATCTGATGGTTTAAAAGTGGTAGTTTCCTCTGCACTCTCTCTCTCTCTCCTCCCATCATGTAAAATATGCCTTGCTTCCCCTTCACCTTTTGCCATGATTGTACATCTCCTGAGGCCTCCCTAGGCACGTGGAACTATAAGTCAATTAAACCTCTTTTCTTTATAAATTATCCAGTCTCAGGTAGTCTCTTTTTTTTGAGACAGAGTCTCACTCTGTCACCAGGCTGGAGTGCAGTGGCATGATCTTGGCTCACTGCAACCTCCACCTCCTGGATTCAAGCAACTGTCCTGCCTCAGCCTCCCGAGTAGCTGGGACCACAGAGACATGTCACCACACTCAGCTAATTTTTGTATTTTTAGTAGATATGGGGTTTCACCATGTTGGCCAGGATGGTCTCAATCTCTTCTTGATCTCTTGACCTTGTGATCACCCACCTCAGCCTCCCAAAGTGCTGGGATTACATGTGTCAGCCACTGTGCCCAGCCAGATAGTATCTTTATAGCAGTGTGAGAACAGACTAAAACAAAGGAGGAGCAGAAAAAACAGACTGAGTCTGATCCAGAGTTGATGCAACAGGGTGTGTGTGTGTGTGTGTGTGTGTGTGCGCGCAAGGGAACAGAAGGGTCTAATGTTTTATTTTATTTTATTTTATTTCATTTTAAAACAGGGTCTTGCTCTGTTACCCAGGCTGGAGTGAAGTGGTGCAATCTCAGCTTATTGCAACCTCCACCTCCTGGCTCAAGCAATTTTCATGCCTCAGCTTCCAAAATAGCTGGGATTACAGGTGTGTGTATCACGCCTGGCTAATTTTTGTATTTTTAGTAGAGATGGGGTTTCACCATGTTGGCCAGGCTTGTCTCGAACTCTTGAACTCAAGTGATCAACTGGCCTCAGTCTCCCAAAGTGCTGGGATTACAGGCATGAGCCATTACTCCTGGCCTGGGACTAGTGTATTTAAGATGATCAATCATTAGTCCCAGGCAGAGAATGGAAAGAGAGTCTAGGAAAGGATCGACTGGAATAAAATGAAGGGATCTACAGAGTAGAGTTCTCATGAAATGGAAAAACAACCCTACTGTTGAGCCACAAACGTTGAGAGAGCCCTGTCCTCACTAGGCTCATTGCTTCAGCTCCAGACATAGATAGCTTGCATTAGAACAAGGTCCTTATGGCCTTTCCAAAAACTTTGTGACAGGCTTCACAGTGAGCCAAAGTATAATATTTGAAGCCCATCTCTCCCTCATTCCTCTAATCTCGTCACTGACTGAATGGGCAATGCTTCTAAGTCACCTGTGCTCTCTATTGCCTTCATCCCCTTAATGAATGGTTCAGTGCTTTCTCATATCTGCCTATCACTATGAAAACCCTCTTTCTCACATCTTGTGGCTATCACTGCAAACCCCTTAATCATCCTTTGCACTGAGCCACCTGGAACCACTATTCCGTTATAAATAAGATATTCTACATTCTTAATAATTTTTTCTAGGAAGTGTATTCTTCACTTGTCTTGAATTGAGGGACTCACTTCAAGGCTAGGATTTGCCTTGCAACGTCCTCTAATTGAGGCTGTTCATTCTCCCATACACTTTGTTCTGTTGTGCTGTAGAGGGAATTGGGATGCAGGAGTTAGCATCTGGCTGACTGTTCATTGCTACTTCCAGACCACCACTCTTTAACTCTCAGGTAAATGCTCATTCTTTTTTTTTTAAGTGTTCCCTCTACCCTCTCTTTCTCTTTGCCACTAATCAACCTCCTGGTTTGTTCCCTTCATTCTCCAAAAATCTGGGGACTTAACTCTTAGTTTTTCTCTTTATCCCACTTCCTAGTACTATCCTAGGAGTTGGTGTTAACAACTGTTCACTAACTTAGCTTTCTAATTTTTGTACCTTCTTAACCCTTCCAACCTTCTCCTCCAGTCTACTTTAGTCATCCACCACTCAGGACCGCATTTTGTATCTTGTCATCACTCTGACATTACATCTTAGCAATCTTAGATTCTGTTATCCTACTTTCTGACTACTTGCTTCTAACCTTCCAGCTCCTCCCTTGTTATCTTGCTAACAATTTCCTGTTATAAACTAATAGAAAAATGACCAAAAAAAAAAACCTCTCCAGGTTTCTTATTTCTCAATACTAACGATTAACCATGATCAACACTGGGGAGAGATTTCAGGAGCAAATATGACCATCTTCATCCATATTTAGATGACAGCTTACAAAAGATATATTTTGGATATTTTTTGTCTTTATCTATAACTCTTAAATAGGCTTTAGCTATTATAACCAATGTCTTAACATCTATAAGATATGAGAGAAGAAATGAAAATGGTTGTATAGCCTCCACATATCAACCAATTATAATATTTCTCTCAGAGTAATAGGTGGACAGTGGAATAATTTTTTAAAATCTCTTCTTTAGAATCAGCTGGTTCTGATTTTTTAATCATGTTTTGAGGACTCATTAGAACAACAAAACTAAGGAAGTGACCATTGTCTCTGGCTAGGGTTACCTAACCTGGTGTTTCTATAGTTAATAGAAAAACACAGAAATTAATTTGCTAAAGATTACCCTCTTCATAGATAGTGTTTGTTAATATATGGTTGGCTTGGGATATTCCAAGAAGAGCTGGATTACTCAACAGATATGCTGTTTAGGGCACTGGCAAAGTAGGAATACACAAAAACATACACAAAACTTTTAAGTGTTGATATTTGCCTTTTGTGAAACAAATTCTGTAGTGGTTATCACTGAAAAAAGAAATCAAAACTTTGTTGCCCTTCCTAACACTTTGCAAAAAAAACTTTTAGGTGAGGTGAGGCACCTTATTATTCTCAGCACTTAGGACCGCTAAGGTTTTAATTAGACCCTAATGTCAGGGGCCATTGTGATTCCATATGAGTATTTTTACTTTTTTCACATTCCTGTAGTTGAATGCTGAAGTGAAGTAATGATTTCAGAGGAGTTTTTCCAAGAAGTGACTGGTAGATGTCTGTTTATCTCTGGCCTGTTCCACTGTTTTTCCAAACAATATTGTCATTGGTAAGTACGAACAGTGACCTTCTCTTATAGGACATGAGCCAGATATAAAAGGGTACTCATAAAACCCAAGAAGATTCCTAAGCCTTTCTTTGGTCCTGATAACTCCTTAAGATCATGCAGTTTCTAATTGCTGTGAAGAGAATCAGTGCTCCTTAAATTCTCCTCATGAACCTCAGTTTCCCAATTAGATTATTCACTTCCTTTCTACCTGACCTGCTTCCAAACTTGACTCATGCCACAGTTTTGGTTTCTATCCAACTTCTTTCTACCCAGAATGCTGTGGAATGAATGGCAGCCACCCAACCACTTGAGGCTTGCTGTCCTATACTCCTGAACAAAGAGACTGGAAAAGTAGAGAAATATTTCCTTTTAAAGACAGATCCCTTCTAGGGAGTAGAAAATATAATTTTCTATGATTGCATTAGATTCTGCTTAAGACTCAGGATGCAGGATGCTATCGTGATGAGGGACAGACAAGGTTGAAAAGGGGAACATACTGAGCAATGAGGAACAGCTGAGAGCTACAAAGATAGGGCTGTGCTCATGTATAAATAGAAATGTTGCTGCTACCCTGATGAATCAGACCAGATGTTTCTCTGATGTCTCTGTTTGGTCCTTTGGTTAAAAAAATAAGTATAATTTTGCTAAAATTATATGTGGGGCCAGGAATATGGCACAAATGCTTTAAGCTTAAATAACATGTAAAAGAATAAAATTACTTTGCCGAGAAAACCTTTAATAAGAAGAAAAATATCCATTTAAAGGACAGAAAAGGATGGAAAGGAATAGATCTTTTGATGGGGCTAATGAATTGAGATTCAGGAGATGTGAATTCTAATCCTTCCTCTGTCATTAGTTTTGTGACCCCAGTCATGTAATTTTCCTGGGTCTAGGAATGTTTATTTTTAAAATGGGGGGGGGCAGGAGAGAAAATGAGAGTTGTATGATTGGACTCATTAAAAGAACATTTTAGTATTTTTTGCAGCCCCAAAAATCTATGAACAAACCCAGGCTTTCCTTTTTGCCTTTTGTATAATTTCTTGTGTCTTGGTTTCTGGTTTCATTGAGGGGTTAATTTATGAAAGACACTATAGGGGATAAACATGAATAAAACAAGGTTTCTGTCCTCAAGGTGCTTATAACCTAACAGCAGATAGTAAGAGTTATACAAAGGACTATACCACAATATATACTTCGATTGGTTCCAGAAGACAGACAGAAAGAAATGCTACCAGAACTCAGAGGAGGCCGAGTTAATTGCCGTCTTGGAGAACAGTGAATGACTTGATGGAGAAGGACAGTGGTATTTGATGGGGATCCTTGAATGTCCCATTCCAGGTGGAAGAAACAATTAAGCAGAGGCAAGGGGCAAGGAAAGTGCTGGATGTATTTGCAGAACAGAGAGTCTATTGGGTTGGCTGAGCACATGCAATGAGTGAGGGCGACAGTGGTTAGGGACCACATTTGGAAGGTCCTTTTAAGCTCTGTAAAGCATATATTTTACTTAGCAGGCAACAAGGAGCTGTTTTTTTTTTTTGTTTTTTTTTTTTTTTTTTGAGCTTGGATGTGGTTTGGTCTCAACTGTGCTGTAGAATAATTCACCTACAACAGAAAGTAGGAAGTACTAGAGGTGGAAAGGTGTCAGGGGAAGGAGGACAGCTAACAGGCTAATGCAATAATCCTGGTGAAAGCTAACTAGGTCTGAGCCAGGATGGTGTCAATACAAATGCAAAGCAGGGCTTGGATTTATGCAAGCTAGGAGGGTGGAGAGGACTCAAAGGTGATTCCATGTATAAGCAAATTTGAGGCAGAATCCAGTAGTTTTACTAACTTAAAAAGGCAATTCAAGAAGGCTGGGGTGTTTGGGCAAGGGGTAAGGAAAACACGAAGATGTCACTTCCCATACATTGAGTTGGAAGTCCAGGAAATTCTTGGTGGAGGTGTTCAACATTTACAAACTCCTGATAGGACCTTAGTAGTGTGGATGAGGCTGGAGATGAGTTTCTAAAAGTCGATATTATCCAAGTGACAGCTGAAATCACAGAAGTGGGTAGATCACCAGGAAATTAGGGAGTGAGGTGAGAGGAAGACAGATGGCAGAATCTTGGGAAATGTCTGAATTCTTCCTTATGATAGACTGGGCGTAGTCAGTGTTACAGAATATAATCAGGAGAGTGCATGAATGTGTCTAAAGGGAGAGGGAATACTGAAAGGGAGGAGCTGGCGATCCACAGTTTAAAAATTGCATTACTGTTTTAAGGATTAGCTGCTTAGAGGTGGTGCCTACATAGTCTAGAAGGGACTGGCTATAAGAAAATAGCTGGCTGGGCTTGGTGGCTCAATCCTGTAATCCCAGCATTTTGGGAAGTCAAGGAAGGTGGATCACTTGAGCCCAGGAGTTCAAGACCAGCCTGGGCAACATGAGGCAACCCCATCTCTATAAAAAATGCACAATTAGCCAGGTGTGGTGGTGCACACCTGTAGTCCCAGCTACTTGGGAGGCTGGGATGGGAGAATTGCTTGAGCCTGGGAGGTGGAGGCTGCAGTGAGTCAAGATCACGCCACTGCACTCCAGCCTGATCAACACAGCAAGACCCTGCCTTAAGAGAAAAAAAAGGGAAAGAAAACAGTTAATAGCATTTGTGAAGAGGGAACCTCGTGTGTGTGTGTGTATGTGTATGTGTGTGTGTGTGTGTGAACAAGTGAATGAAAAAGAAAACTAGACACATACTTGGTCCTCAGGCTGTGACATCCAAGATCCCAAACTCTCATCTCTCCTTATTATTGATTATTGGTAATGTATACTTCTCTTTATTATTGGCAATGTGTATTTAGAACCAAATGCCTCTTTCTGTCTTTTACAAATCTCAGACTCGTGCCAGCATTTGTTTTTTAGACCTAGGAAAATATTGTTTCTTCTCCATAGTTACCCAATTTTTAGTTCCCACTTGTCTGGGGACTTGGGTTTGATTCTTGATGTTATGAATTCCAATGATAGTAAATATGTAGATCACCTTTGGGAGCTTAGTGTTCAAAGCTATAGAACCTAGAGGAAAGAGGAGGGGAGGGGAGAAGGCAGGCAGGGGAGTGAGACTTTAGTTTTCTTGTAGTTCACACATAAAGAACTGTTTGCAAACCACAGTGTTAACTAAGACTTCATCAGCCAAGGATTTATCTTCACATTAAAATCTGGGTTTACACCGGGGAGATACCACTGGTATAAGTTCAAGTAGTATTAACTGCCTCCCAGCAATACCAATCGGTTTACAACATTTTTTTTCCTTTAATATTCTTCTTACATATAATTTGCAAAAATCATGAAATATTTAGGTTCCACAAATGCCAGAACAGCTCTACTCACCAAAGAAAAACACTCTTCAGCAATCCAGATCAGTTAATGAAATTAAAAATTAGAAGAGGTGAATTTTAATCTCAGTCTACTAAGTAGCCATGTTTGGGTAGGTTGCTTAATACAATTCTATGCTTAAATTTTTAAAAATTTTCTAAATGTTGATTTAAAAATGCTGCTTCTACTTATCTCACAGAATTATTGTTCAGGTTGTGAAAGTATTTTCCTTCTTTCTTTTCTTTTTTTTTTTTTTTTGAGACAGGGTGTCATGCTGTTGCCCAGGCTGGAATACAGTGGTGCAATTATGGTTCACTGTAGTCTCAGACTCCTGGGCTCAAGTGATTCTCCTGCCTCCTCAGTGTCCTGAGTAATAGAGACTACAGGTATGTGCCACCATGCCTAACTAATTTTTTTCTATTTTTGGCAGAGATTGGGGCAGGGGGTCTCACTATGTTGCCCAGGCTGGTCACAAACTCCTGGGGCTCAAGTGATCCTCCTGCCTCAGCCTCCAAAAATGCAGGATTATATGTGTGAGCTACCATGCTTGGCCTGTGAAAGTATTTTTAAGTTATGAACATCAGATAAATTCCAGATATACTATTATGTAGGCAATTAGATAATGACCTGCTGCTAGTCTGGGGTCAGGATAGGGAGGTGAAGCAGGGACCAGTATCTGAGGGTTTGGATAAAAAAAGTAGGATTATTCAAGATGGATTAAAGACTTAAATGTAAAACTCCAAACCATAAAAACCTTAGAGGAAAACCTAGGCAGTACCATTCAGGACACAGGCATGGGCAAAGACTTCATGACTAAAATACCAAAAGCACTTGCAACGAAAGCCAGAATTGACAAATGGGATCTAGTCAAACTAAAGAGCTTCTGCATAGCAAAAGAAACTATCATCAGAGTGAACAGGCAACAGAATGGGAGGAAGTTTTTGTAATCTACCCATCTGACAAAGTTCTAATATCCAGAATCTACAAGGAATTTAGACAAATTTACAAGAAAAAAAAATCCCATCAAAAAGTGGGCAAAGGATATGAGCAGCCACTTCTCAAAAGAAGACATTTATGCAGTCAACAAACATATGAAAAAATCTCATCAACATTGGTCATTAGACAAGTGCAAATCAAAACCACAATGAGACACCATCTCATGCCAGTAAGAATGGGGATTATTAAAAAGTCAGGAAACAACAGATTCTGCTGAGGCTGTGGGAACGCTAGTGGGAGTGTAAATTAGTTCAACCACTGTGGAAGACAGTGTGGTGATTCCTTAAATATCTAGAACCAGAAATACCATTTGACTGAGCAATCCCATTTTTGGGTATATATCCAAAGGATTATAAATCATTCTGCTATAAAGACATATGTACACATATGTTTACTGCAGCACTGTTTACAACAGCAAAGACTTGGAACCAACCCAAATGCCCACTGATGATAGACTGGATAAAGAAAATGTGGCACATATACACTACGGAATATTATGCAGCCATAAAAATAACGAGTTCATGTCCTTTGCAGGGACATGGATGAAGCTGGAAGCCATCATTCTCAGCAAACTAACACAGGAACAGAAAACCAAACACCACACGTTCTCACTCATAAGTGGGAGTTGAACAATGAGAACACGTGAACACAGGGAGGGAACATCACACACTGGGGCCTGTTGAGGAGTGGGAGGAAAGGGGAGGGAGAACTTTAGGACAAATACCTAACGTATGCGGGGCTTAAAACCTAGATGACGGGTTGATAAGTGCAGCAAACAACCATGGCACATGTATACCTACGTAACAAACCTGCACATTTTGCACATGTATCCCAGAACTTAAAGGAAAAAAAAGCAGGATTACTGGGGGTTGGCAGAGGCCTTTTCTTGAACTCAAGAATGAATGATGCCACTCAGAGAGCAAATGTGTAAATAAATTCTGGAAATGTTTCGCCCACCACTTGTAATGCTGTTTTTAAGATAATTGCTTGGTTAAATAAATTCCTTATACATTGACTAGTAAAGAGATACTTAGCTTTGCACATCTGATGCCATATTCACTTTCTGTCTAACTTAAGTTACCATGGCTTTAATTTAGTATAAATAAAAATGCTCTAGGTCTGCTCAGTGCTGAGCCCTGTAATCTCCTGGCTTCATCATCTCTTATGCACTAAAGCACACACTATTGTGTACATGTGGAAGACTGATTTTGCAGCCAGTCTAGCAAGCAAGCAAGCAGGGTACTAGATATTAAAAATGACCGTTCCAATAAACCATCATGCCACAGATCAACAAGCTTAATCACAAAAGGTGCTTGAGGGAACAAAGTTGAAGTAATATCCATTGAGTCATTGTGGAACTATCTGTAATTGTGGTTGAGTTGCCAGGTAACCTGGGTTTTCCTCAGTTTCCTCACCTGTTAAACAACAGGCAGAATAAGGTTATCTCTAAAAACTTCTTGCTTTGAAATGCTATTACTCTAAATAAGAGTTTGGAGAAACTCACAAAATACATCCTCATTAACTCCCAAATAATATACCAGGACACCACAAAACCAGAAAACAGGTCGCCTTGTAGATCAGTCTTTGTGCAAAGTAGGGAGGTGGGGGGAACGACTAAAGAACCCCCGCCCCGCGCAGAGGTATTAAAAATAGCAACATGCAATAACGAAAAATCTTGTTCCACATTAGGTAGCCACATTCAAGAAACATTGTTGGAGATCTACTAAGTGCAAGGCACGGTTTAAGTTATTATTCTTCAATTTTGAAATTATTATGGTTATCTTGTCAGTAATTTCTTAAATCTAAACTGGTGAACCTCGCCTTGGGTAGACATAAAAGTAAAGCCACGGCCAAGGAGGGAGACAGTCTACAAATAAACCAAAAATAAAATGCAAGTGACATCATTAAAGGAAAAAAGCCAATACATTGCACAAAGATCAAAGACAAAACAGAGAAACATGTTTGGTTAATACTGGGCTTTTAAGCATTTCACGTGCCTGAGAGGCTCGTCCATCCATCCACACCACACTTCTTCACCATGCTGTTGTAAACCAATGACAAGTCCAGCTTCAGCGCGGACAGGGCGCGGAGGGCGGACCCTGTGCATATCCCAGAATCCCAGACCCACAGCCACTCCACTCTGGGAAGGAAAAAGGCGTTCCCCCTTGGGTGACTGTGAGATAAAGCAGCTTCTTCGATCTCTTCGTCCAATAAGAAACATTGGCCCATTAAGAAAGAAACAAACAGGAAAGGTGTGATAATTAAGGGAAGCTACTTTCTTTTCTGTTTAAATTTCCCGCACCCCTTTTCCTCCCCGCCTTCTCAAACGGTCTTTACTTTGAGCAACAGAGACCCGGACCGCTCAATACCCGGCGCTCCCGGGGAGGGTATTTGGAAAGTAGGCGGGACAGGCAGGATGAATAATTCGGTGTCCGACTGTTCCTGTCTTCGGCGCAGTCCCTCCCCCGCTTCGTTACTCGAGTGCACACGCGGCCGGGCTCTCGGTCCTCGATTGCTTCAGCCTATCACCCTGGGATGCCGCCTGCCGCCGCCACCGCCACCGCCGCGGCTGCCTGGCTTGTGGGATCCGCCGCGGAGCCGGAGCCAGAGCTGCGGCCGGAGCGGTGGCCTGAGAGTTAGGGGGCGGGCCGGCTAATTCCAGAAGTGGGGGCCGAGGACTGGCGGGCTAGAATCCTGGGCCACCGCCCCCTACCCTTCCTCAGGCTGAGGGAACTGGCGCTAGGAGCTTCTGAGGCGGCGGCGGCGGCGGCGGGAGCCGGTCAGAGGGGGCGGCCCCTGGCGGCGACGCCCCCAAGCCCAGCCCTGCCCGGCCCCGCTCCATCCCCAGCCCGAGCCTGGTCCGACCGCGAGAGACGCCGGCGGGGCTGAAGAAGGCGGCTCCGAGGGGGCGGGGGGCCAAGCCTCACCTCCTGGGTTCTTGTGCTTCCTCTCCCGGGAGGGACCCACACACACCTGAGCCCAGACCCACTCCTGGTCGAGGTCACGCTGGATCCTCCTCCCGGCCTGGGTCCCGCCCGCTGGCTTCAGGTGGGCTGCAGCGCCTGAGCCTCGGGCAGTGGGCGACGGGGAAGAAGGTGAGAGGCGTCCGCGCCGGCTGCGGCTCGGGTCCCTGCCTTCGCTGCGCGCTCTCCTCCTCCCCTTCCCGCAGGCAGGGCGCGGACCCGCGCGCTTGCCCGCCCCGCTGCCGCCGCCTCGTCCCCCCCGGGGCACCATGGAGCTCTCTCCGTCGTCCGGAGGAGCCGCGGAGGCGCTGTCCTGGCCGGAGATGTTTCCAGCACTGGAGTCCGACTCGCCGCTGCCCCCGGAGGATCTGGACGCGGTTGTCCCAGTCAGTGGAGCCGTGGCCGGTGGCATGTTGGATCGGATCCTTCTGGAGTCCGTGTGCCAGCAGCAGAGCTGGGTCAGGGTGTACGGTAAGGACCACAGGCCGTCTTAGAGACTGGTGTTTCGTATTTTTGCTTGGGTTGAAATTCATTCCGTAAGTCTCAGGCTCGTTCCCAGTCCTTATCCGTGCTGGGTCAGTTTCCCACATCCGTTTTTGTTCTGGGTATGTATTTCTGACAAGTTTCTTCAGGGGCAGTGATGTAACTCAGTATAGTCTTTGGACCTCTTCAGACACCTGCAGTAAGTTTAATGCAGTAGTTGGGCTATCCAAGACATAATTCTTAGGCAATTACTTCAAGAGAACTGCTAGGCAATCAGTCTTCAGGAAGATATGATGGAAAACACCGTGAAACCAAGTGAATGGGTTTTCGTCTTTCTCTTGTTGAGTGAGAGGCAAGGTTGGAAACCAAGATATTATGAAAAAGCGGAGGATAAGCTAATGAATGAAAAAAAAATCCAAACTATGTATTTGGTGGGAGCAGACTAATCTGTAACCTCTTTCTGAACCTCACACTCTCTAAAAGCAACCACTTATTCCAAAGGATATGTATTGTTTTAGATTGCACTGTTGTTTCTGAGTCTTGTTGTAAAGTGACTGGGTTGCCACTCAGCAGGTTAAAAGCGATGAACACACTAAAACTTTTCCCTTTCTGCGTTCCTGGTAACCACCTCTTTAATTACAACTGAATGATGAGATTCTATTAGGGTAAGCCTTGTGGCAGCACTAAAACCATGCTGGTTTTGAAAACTCGTAGCTTAAGGATTTATAGCCTGCATTCAGGACTGATCTGTGGCTTTCCAAAATATTGAAATGGCAAGATGTTTATCGCCTAGCTCACGTGACTACAAAAGACATTAGTAATGTGGCTGAGTATAAGATGGCAAATTTGAAGCACCTGGGATCAAACACAATGTTAAGATGTTATCCTGCGGTCATGTGCATCTAAGCCTGTAGTGATCAAGTACATAATGTTTTTTTTTTTTTTTCTGTTAGAAAGATCATAGAACTAGGAGTCCAGAGATCTAAGTTCTTGCCTCAGTTCTACCACTGAATGGCTGTGTGATTTGGGGCAGATCGAAGTCACATTTTTGGCCTGTGATTCCTCATCTGTAAAGTGAGTGGATTGGATTAAATCATCACTAGGAGCCTTTTTAATCATAAAAATTCAGGAATTCTTCTTATAACCAGTTCTTAAGGATTTATTTATGGACCACTTTGTATTTTGCTAGGTGTTTCTTGATGTTACTCTACTTACCGGAAGACTTAAAGAAATGGGATGACACAAGGTCACCCAGTTTGTTCTTAGCAGATTAGATTAAAAACTTTGGTGCCTGATTTTCTGTCTGCCTGCTAATCCCGCTTAGCTAGTCATTTATAACAAAGGTTGATGAGAATCTGAAAGTGCATATGAATTAGAGTATATTGTAGTTACAGCGTTTTCCCATTCTATCGTCTTCCTCTCCTTATACACTTCTTTGGCATACTGTTTTTTTCTGTGATGTTAGAAATAAGGCCATGCTATTCTAAGAATATATGATAATTCGATATTTCAGTGTTTAAAACTCTCTGTGTTCTCTGGACCTAGTGTTAGCTATCGTTCTTTGTAAGAACATAAAAGTCTATAAATATATGTTGTTTTGTAGTCCATTCCCAGGGCTTGATTTGTGAAATACATATTGTATATTGTGTGTGTGTGTGTGTGTGTGTGTGTGAGAGAGAGAGAGAGAGAGAGAGAGAGAGAGGGAGAATGAGAGAGAGAGAGAGAGATCAAGTACGTTATGTTTTTTTTTTTCTTTTGTCCTTCTGAACAGGGTATATGTTTATTGTTCAAGAGTCACCATGACTTAGAAGTTTTCTTTCTGCGTAGTTCAGTTGATTTCAAGACTTCATATCATGCATCACAGAAGTGCATGCATGGTATGTATATGTGTGTGCGTTTCTACATACATTTCTGTGACCAGCTGCAGACTTCCCACTGCATTGCAACTTTTTTTTTCTATCAGTTAAGCAGAAGTTGTTTTTATTTGTTGTTTAGTATTGCTACTTTCCTTCCTTTGAGGCAGCTTATCCTGGATACTACTTTGTTGTCTTTAGTTTGTTGTAAATATTTCAGAACTATTAAAATGACTTTTGGCTATGTCCTTAGCTAGTTTTAAGTTGCCTATTGTATGAACAGAGTGTATGTTTGAAAATTTTGAAGTAAATCTTTGAAATAAAAATAATAGAATGTAGAAAAACAATTTTGAGAATATACTAATTTTGTTTTTCTTGTTTTTTGTCTGTGTGTTCAAAACCTTCATTGTCTTGGATCATCTAGGTTCTTCTCACAATTTAAAGAGACATTGATGAGTGTAGTCTAAAATGTTTTAGGGAAATCTACAAATTGGGAATCTAGAGTATACAACTAGAAACCTAGAGTATACAACTGGGGATGGAGAACCTGGTTTTCCTTCTGGCTTTGCCACAAATTGGTTGTCTAGCTCTGGGCAAATCGTTTTAACTCATGGTCTCTAGGTTTCTGCATAAAAGTGGAATCTGGAGTAATTGGTATCTGTGGTCCCTTTTAGCTTTAAAGTTGTCTGATTCTGTAGCTTAGTCCATTATTTTACCTACAGGTTGGCCTACAGTCTTTTATCTTGGCTCTCGGGGCCAGGTGTTAACCAAGCCCTTAAGTTAATGCATTTAAATCATGATTGTCGGGATTCTGGGGAGCAGTTTTATCAAAAGGTCAGCGAACTGAGTTTTGAAAGAAGGTATATTGAAGGCAGATGTTTATTTATTTGGAATGTTTTCACAAGATAGGAAGGTGAGTATGGGGATGTGCTTAGGTCTAGCTCATCCAGTTTTGAGACCTAACCTAAAATAGCCATGTGGGTTCTAAAGATAGGGTAATAATAAGGAGCTATATTAAGTGCAGTTTACATCTGCAGTATACTTTTGTTTGCAATCATCATGGGAACAAACAATAACAGAAGTAACCCCCCGAAGAATATCTTAAAGGGGAACTTTTAGAAACAATGTTTTATTAGTTTGCCTCACAAAATTTGAAGACTCACTATTTTGAGTTTGTTGTTGACAGGTTTGGCTCCTTGGTTGATAATACATATGTATTGTGTACGTATGTTTATATGTATATATTGCCATAATACATATATTCAGAGTTTTGTGTATTGCCATGATTTGGAAAACTTTTCCGGAATATGTTGAGAGTTTTATAATAGGTGAATCTGTATTTAGAGCACAAACTAATGCACATGGCTGAGAGAAAATATTTATGTTGTCTTTCCTGATCTTCATTTTCTTTTAGTTGTAAAATGTTTCATTTGTTTTATTCCAGTATTATATATAAGTTGTGCCCATGTCTTGTCAAGACTATAAAATTTTTGACATCAGGGAGCCTTGTTTATCTTTGTGTACCTGCCTTGCCACCCCTTTCATTGTCAGCTTGTCTGCCAGATTGGTAACCTTGCTCATAGTAAGTCAGTGTCTGTTGAATGTTGATCCGTTTGTCCTTTGACCATTCAGATCTCAACCTGACTGATTGTATGGGTGATAGAGTAGCTTAAACAAAGGCATGCCACAAACAGCTAAATATGGATACAGAATCCAAGAGCATCAAATGCAGAACATTTTTCAGATATTTATAGCCTGAAAGCCAAGTCAATTGGCTGAAAAAGCTCAGCAGCATAGCGAAAGGAAACGGGAGTGGCAAATCCAGCCTCACTGTCTGTGCTTTCTGGTAAACAATGAGAACATTAAAATTAAATACTTTACCATGAATGGATGGGGAGTGTAGGACACTGGGAGAAATTTAAGATCCCAGTCTCTAGGACTGCCTGCCGTGGAGCTCTGCGCTCATCAGTATGACAGGCCTGCAAGTATGTGCTCAGATACGTTCTTGGAGAGTTAGAAGGGACATATAATCAGCACAAGAAAGGGGTCAACAAGAAATCTTGTACTTTTAACTCTTGATATTATCAGAATGAATTAGGTAAAATATCCTGTTAATAAAATGAATAGCATCAACCTTATTACCATTCAGCTTGTATACAGGTTATTGTTTATTTATAACATACAGACCTGATGGAAAATTTCTAAATGCTAGTACTATTTAATCAAACAGAAGAAAAAGGGAATTAATCATACTTCATTATAATTTGAGAAATGTGGCAGTGGGAATTTGGTAAGAATTCATAAAAATTCATATTCATGAGCTGAATATGATCTGATGAGGCAGAAATCTTATCTGGTTGTGTTATGATATTTCTTATGCCTCACCAATTAAGACAAAGGATGAGATTTTTTAAAATTACATTTCTAGAGGGTATGTCTCTAAGTTTATTTAAAATGTTGAAACTAGTAACAAGTCCAGGACGTTGTTTTATTTGGGTCCAGTATGAACTAGAAATGACTAACTCACTGGCCTTCTACAGAATGTTCTTAATGTAATTAACTGTAACTGTGAATATTCTTAGTGAATTACTCATTCTTAACATGTCTTAAGTATGCACCCTGTTTTGTAATAATGTGTAGATGAATGAAATTGTTCGATCAGACAAAAACCTTTGTGCACTTAGCTAATTGATTTCTAGAAGAAAATCAGTGAATGTGTATAAAATACATCCCCAAACATGTTCATGTTACTTCGTGTTTTAACTTTTTCAGGTACTGTTAATTGAATCTTTACACCTGAGTAGTCATATTTTAGAAATTTTTGGAATCTTAAGCTTGAGTTCAATATTTAGGATATAGCATAGGCTTTGAATGCTGACATACTAGTTTCCAATGATTTCCAAATACGTTTAAAACACGTTAAGAGTAGACAGTTTTACATTGAAATCAGAGAGAACTTCTAAGAATGCCTAGGCAAGTACTGTTTATTTTAAATAGCCCCCTTTTTTCTTCTTTTGAGAGAAAATTTGTATGTCTTATTTAAATTGTGTGCTCTATTAATGTTCATAGATGATAGTTTCATTTATAACATCTTAGTATTTTTCTACCCTCTATCATGTTGGTTTATTGCTATTTGATTTTCAAACAACGAAAATATTTTTGAGCAATTAAACAACCACCATCTCTTTTCCAAAACCGTTTGGACTAGACAGTCATGCTAATATTTCTGCAGTTAAACAAATTAATAGGCTGGCAGTGGTGGCTCGCGCCTGTAATCCCAGCCCTTTGGGAGGCTTAGGCGGGTGAATCACTTGAGGTCAAGAGTTCGAGACCAGTCTGGCCAACATGGTGAAACCCCATTTCTACTAAAAGTACAAAAAAGTAGTGGAGCTGGGCATGGTAGGATACACTTGTAGTCTCAGCTACTTGGGAAGCTGAGGCAGGAGACTCGCTTAAACCCAGGAGGCGGAGATTGCAGTGAGCTGAGATTGCACCATTTCACTCCAGCCTGGGTGACAGAGCAAGACTGTTTCAAAAAAAAAAAAAAAAGAATATTCATACCAAGTGGCATAAAGACTATAAATAGCCTTATGTCAGTCCAGGTCAGAATTTACTGCCAGAAAAGTTACATAAAATCTTTTGCTTTTCAGAGCTTTTTTGATTTAGGAATTGCAGATACGTAATTGAGGATCTGTACACATCGTCGGACATAAACAATACGAAGTTCTCGAACACTCCTGTTTGAGAATAGTTTGTATGGATCACCTTTATGTTTTTCAGATAATAACATTTACTGAACACTTTTTTTTTTTTTTTTTTTTTTTGATGGAATCTTGCTCTGTCTTCCAGGCTGGAGTACAGTGACACAATCTAGCTCACTGAAACCTCTGCCTCCTGGGTTCAAGCGATTCTCCTGCCTTAGCCTGCCAAGTAGTTGGGATTATAGGTGCCCGCCACTGCGCCCAGCTGATTTTTGTGTTTTTCAGTAGCGACGGTGTTTTGCCATGTTGGCTAAGCTGGTCTTGAACTCTTGACCTGAAGTGATCCACCTGCCTTGCTTCCCAAAGTACTGGGATTATAGACGTGAGCCACCACGCCCAGCGTGAACACATGGCGCGGTGGCTCATGCCTATAATTCCACCACTTTAGGAGGCCAAGGTGGGAGGATCATCCGAGGTCAGGAGTTCGAGACCAGCCTGGCCAATATGGTGAAACTTCATTGCTACTGAAAATACAAAAAAAAAAAAAAAAAAAAGAAAAAAAAAATTAGCAGGGCGTGATGGTACATGCCTATACTCTCAGCTACTCGGGATGCTGAGGCATGAGAATTGCTTGAACCTGGGAGGCAGAGGTTGCAGCTGGTTGACATTGTGCCTCTAGCCTGGGCAACAGAGCAGGACTCAGTCTCAAAAAAAAAAAAAAAAAAAAAGATACACGGTTGTGTCCTACTATATTGAATGAAATTTCTGTGGTTTGCTAAGAAAAACAAAAGAGATTCACATACATGGTAGACTTTACCAAGATTACTAAGGAAATGATGGCAAGGTAGTGGTTTCTGATCCTTTGTTTCACTGGAAGGAAGGATGCGGTAAGTTGCAATAGGTTTATGTAATTGTTCTTTGCAGTTGCTCTCTTCAGTAGCACAAAGTGATTTAATCATCTTTTAAGTAGGTGAACCACAAAAAAAGCATTCAACTAATGACAGTTAATTCAGAAAAACTTCAGCTGTTTGCTCCCTTGTCTCTCCCTACTGGAAAAACTTTTAACTAACTAAGAGTTGTTTGGTCTTGTTAACCAGGAGGAGGAGTTTGAAGTGTGCCAAGTGTGCTTTGAGTGAAGCTACTGAAATTGCTTCACTCTGTCTTTCTATTTACTAGCCTTAAAAAGTACTTGACGAGCTGGGCTGGGCTTGGTGGCTCACGCCTGTAATCCCAGCACTTTGGGAGGCTGATTGATCAAATAATTGCTGTCTGATGCTTGTAAAAACACCTTTCTTCCCAAAGGCTGTCAAGTACTTCTTTTTTTTTTTGAGACAGATTATTGCTCTGTTGCTAGGCTGGAGTACAGTGGCTTACTGCAACTTCTGCCTCCTGGGTTCAAGTAATTCTCCTGCTTCAGCCTCCCGAGTAGCTAGGACTATAGGCGCACACCACCACGCCAGCTAATTTTTGTATTTTTAGTAGAGACTGGTTTCACTATGTTGGTCAGGATCTTCTCCATCTCTTGACCTTGTGATCTGCCCACCTCGGCCTCCCAAAGTGCTGGGATTACAGGCGTGAGCCACCGTTCCCGGCCTGGGTCAAGTACTTTTTAAGGCTAGTAGGTAGAAAACCTTTTTGCAAATTTCATGTAATTTATTTTATAATGAGAGGGCAGCCATCAGGAGGTAATGTGATACACAAATAGAAGGGAAAAGAGAAGTCTTGAGGCCCAGTACGGTGGTGTTACTGAGTATAAAGTAAAAAGAAATAAAAATTGAACCCTTGAAGGTATATACCAGATTTCATTTACTGGACTATAATACGGAAGTTATCATTTTCCTTATCTCTACGGCTGGGTTCAGATATGAGAAGTCTGAATTTTACCTTCCCTTACCAGGTGTTAGTAATAATCAAATAATTGTCTTTGTTGGCTCTGTTCATAAGGGTTCAATTTAGATCCTGATTTTATTTTTACCACCCCCCCCCCCCCCGCCCCATAAATTATCTTCAGCGTTGCTCAAGTTCTGTTCACATTGTGTTACTTGTAGCAGACTTTCTGAAAGTACCCATTACCTCCATTCCTGACTCTAAGGGATTAGTAATACTTACAGATATCGATTGGGAGAGTGAAAATTTAGTGAGGGGAAAGTATTCAACATAGATAAGAAAACAAAATTCAGAAGAATAGTCTGAAAAGTTAAAATGAAATCTTAAAGTCAGTAGTTTTTGATAGTTTTCAACGCAGTCCTTTAGGTTTTCTCATTAAAGAAACTGGCTCAGGAAGTTTCGTTTATTCCCCAAATTGGAGACAAATTCTGCAGTTTTCGGGATTGGAACTCTTAACCTCAGATTCCTTAGCCTCCTGATTTAGCTTCTAGAACTTACTGCTTTCCCTTGGGGAGATGGCCTCTCAAAGCTGAAGGTCAGGAAAACTCGACAGTGAGAAATACCAGATTGTTAGTTTCACAGTCTTTTAAGAGAAATGCTGGAGGTACCATTACCTAGGTAACAGAAAACAAAAATGGACAAAACATCCATAAAGTAGGAGGATGAGAATAATTTCATAATACTTAAGACGTAGACCAGAGGACAGATGAGATTTTTTTCATATATGTTCCTAAGCTCTTTATCCATATGTTTTTTTGGTGCTGTGATTGGAAGTGAGATCTGAAGGAAATTTGAATATCATGTATGATGCTTAGAACCCTGAGTAATACCTAATAACTTTGTACCTTCCACTTGAATTCTAACCTCTGATTCCTATCATTAAAAATTAATACCCTTTTTCTGATTATGAATATAATTTGTGCTTAACATAAAGAATTAGAATTTTAGGAAAAGCCAAAATTAAAATCATTTGTAATTCCACCTCTTAGTGATAACTATTATTTTTTAAAAATTATTATTATGTTTTAGAGACAGGGTCTCATTCTGTTGCCCAGGTTGGAGTACAGTGGTGCAGTCATAGCTCACATTATCTCCATTGTCTGGGGTCAAGAGATCCTTCCACCTCATCCTCTTGAATAGCTGGGACTAAAGGAGTGTGCTACCACCCCTGGCTGAGATAACAATTCTGTTAATATTTTATTGTGTTTTATTCCAGTCTTTTTTGTATATAGATTTTTTTGTATTAATACATATTTGATATCATGCTGAATATATTTTACATCCTACTTTTTTTTCTCTTAGGTATATTTTCTCATGTTATTAAAAACTAACAAATTTTTTTCAAATATATTTTTATTAATTTATTTTAAAAAATAGTTAATTCCTTTGTTCCAAAATTCAATGAGTATAAAAAGATACTCCATGAGATCTCTCTCACCCTTCCTCCCTGCCTCTACAACTTGCCATCTGGCAGGGATTGTCCCTCTTCCCAATCAATAAATACTTGAAATTGTTATGTATCTTTCCATACCTATTCCATGTGCATAGAAGCAAATGTATAGATAGATAAATATGTAAAAATCATGCCGTAAGTTGGGTCTGAGAAATCTAGTTTACAAAAAACTCAGGGTTATATTTCTGTGAGGTTAATGAAATGACCAGAACAAACCTGCAAATGAAGTTGACCATGAGTTTTGGGGGTCTCCAGCCAGTAAATTGCTTTATATCTGAAGTGGTAACATAGGTTTTTACTGCATATATGCATTTTTCTCTATTTTTACACATATGATAAGCCATTAGGATTGATTTTTATCTGTGCTTTGAGACTCCTTCTTCCTCCTTCCCCCTCTGCCCCTCACTTATTAATATACCTCAGCTATATTTTCCTTTCATTTTGTAAGGAAGTCCCTCATTCTTTTTATGGCTGCATAATGCCTGAATTAATCATAACTCATTTAATTATTCCCTATGTTTTGCTAGTACAAGTGATTCCACAATGAATAATCTTGAGTATAAGCCATTTTGCTTGTGTATGAGTATATCTGCAAGAAAAATTCATAGAATTGCTAGGTCAAAGGTATGTGTATTTGTAATTTTGAAAGATATTGCCAAATTGCCCTACCTGTCTGCACTTCACCCGCAATATATGAGAGTGTCTGTCTCCCCACACACAGTGAGTTATCAAGAAATTTTGAATTAGACAATTTGAAAGGTAAAAAAAGATAAAAATTAATGTAATTTTAATTTGTTTATATCTCTTACATTAAGTGTGATTGAACATCTTTTCTTTTTAAGAGCCTTTTAAATACAACCTTTTCTGTGAACCGTACATACCTTTTGCCCATTTTTATTAGGTTCTTGGATAGTTTTCTTAGTGATTTGTAGGAACTGTTAGTATATTAAGCAAAGCATACTAGGGAACTCTTAGTATTTAATTAAAGAACGCTTTATCTGCAACAGTTGCCAGTATTTTCATTTTTCTTATGGTATTCCCCCCACCCCTATGAAGAAATGATTCTTATACCATTGAATGTATCAGGTTTTTTCCTTTATGGCTTTTTGGTTTTATGTCATGGTTAGAATGGCCTTTCCTGGGAATTCTCTGGACTGTTATTTTATAACCTCAGAACAGGAAAGCCCATTCTTTTCCCCCTGTATATGCCCTAAATACGTAAGTACCCATGGGGGACAAAAAAAAAAAAAAAAGAATGGGCTTTCCTATTCTGCAATCGTTCTCTCATGGTTTATCTAGTATTTCTTTGGTTTTATTTTTTTACATTCAAATCTTTGATCCAGTCTGGTATTAAATATGAGATATGGATCCAATTTCATTTTTTAAAAGATGGCTTTCTAGTTGTCCTACCATCATTTGTTGAAGAATCCAACTTTTTCCCAGTTTTTAAGAAGATTTCTTTATTCTATACAAGATTGCCATTTATATTTGGTTTATTTCAAGATTATTTTCTATTCTGTTCTATTGGTCTGTTTATATTCATGTGCCAGTTTCACATAGCTTTATTATTGAGACTTTATAATATGAAAACATAATTTTTAAGTTATTTAGCCATTATTCTATTTTAGATGTTAACATTTTTTAAAAATGTTAACACTTTACTGATTTGTGTTTGTGCACGTCTTTGAACCAGACTTCTGAATGTTTCCTTATGCTGAATTCCTAGAAGAGTATAAAATATTTTTAAAGGCCTGAGACTTAGTGCTAAATTGGTGAAACCTTCCTGGAAAGTAATTTCTGCCTCTAGTATGTGAAATATTGTTCATAATTTAAAGTTCTGCTGTGTTGCTACTTTCAATGTATTAAATGTATTAAAATCTTTTTACATAAATTTGTATAATACCTTAAACATTGCCTAGCACATATTAAATGCCCTGAGTCCTGATGCCTTTAAGACTGTCTTCAGAAACTTAGTTGTTCAAATGGCATGCCTTTTGATTAATGGCATATTTCCAAGTGAATGAAGGAAGGGCGGGAGTATAGACTCAAAGCAATTGGTCTGCTAAAGGTCAAATCCATGACCATGGTCTTATTTATATTATGTCAGACTCTCCAACTGAAATAACTGGAGGCAGACACATGTTTTAGGTATTCCAAGAAGCACACAGTTGGTAACTTTTATCTTAGCTAGAAGGAGTTGACATTTGTGAAAGTTCTTTTGAACATGATTTGAATATAGTTTCATTTAGTTTTACCTGGATGAGTGATTGAGTTGTGTGTCTTATATAATACTGTGTTAATGACTCAGTTTTATAGCATGGGATTAATTTAGGTCTGTTCTGAGGCAAGTTTATCATAATATTAAACAAAGCCAAATCCAAGTAATGGCAACAAGAACTAATGTTAATGACTAAAGTAATTTGAAATCTTTTCTTCAGAAAAAAACAATGGCAGGAATAGGAATTAGACTCTGGAAAAAAATCATGTTTTATATAGACCATTAACAAAGTTAACCAGAGTTTCTTTTACCAGTTAGCTGTTTAGCATGTAACACATAAGCATAAGCTTGTCTTGCTAGGCCAGAAAGGAGCAAACTTAGAAAAAGAACAAACTGTTTAACTTTTAACAGTGACTTAAGAGTAGTTTGAAAGTGAAATGAAAAAACAATCCTTTATCCAGTTAGTACTGTGGAGGTTTGTAGAAAATTTTGTTTAATTTAATTTGGCAGGATATGATATGCAAATATCTTGCTCCATAAATAAGTACGAAATAATGAAGACATATGAAGGATATGATATAATGGGAAAGTTTGGCAATATTTTTGTCAGTTTTTGAAGTGTCTGAAATTACTAGACTCATTCTCTTTTTGTTTTTTGGGTTCTTCGTTTTATTTGAGACAGTGTCTTGTTCTGTCACTCAGCTGGAATCCAGTGGTGCTATCTTGGCTCACTGTAGCCTGGACCTCCCAGGCTCAAGGGATCCTCCCACCTCTTACCAAGTAGCTGGTACTTCAGGTGTGCACCACTGCACCCAGCTAATTATTTGTTTACTTTTTGTAGAGATGAGGTCTCACTGTGTTGCCCAGGCTGGTTTCAAACTCCTGAGCTCAAGGAATCCTCTGCCTCAGCCCCCCAAGGTGCTGTGATTATTTATAGGCATGAGCTGCTGCACCCAGCCACATTTTCTTTTTGAAGTCAGTAAAAATCAATTGTAGTTTTAAAGTATTTTACTAAGTTAGTTCATGGAAACATGAAATCACTGCAGATGACAACATTATTGTTAGGAGTTAATCTGTAACTCTGTTGCTCTGAGGGATACACTGAAAAGGTGAAGATTATTCTTGTTTTGTTTTTCAGTTCTTGTAATGAATTTTTTACTTTCATATTTTATGTAATAATTTTCCAGAAAGGATAGCATTTATACTGTCTCCAGGGTAGTAACTGACAGCATAAAACATCTCTTTGCCTGGCTGTAATCTATATTTTCATGTTCCAGTTTGTGCTGACGTATAGCGTATCCACAGTTACAGATTTCCTCCATGGTTCTTTTAGGCTTGACTGTGTACAACTTTATGTGTATTTGTAAATTTCAAGAATTCCTCTGAGTGAAGAAACCCAAGGCCTTTCTATTGCATTTTCCTATTTTGAAATGGCTGCTCTTTGTCCAAGTGGTTGGTGATTACTCTGTATCATTGTATGGACCTTGAATAAGATGGTCAGTACAGTAGCTACCAACTAACAAAAGATATGTCGTAATGTCTAAAACAATGACTTTGCTTTTAATGTTTTCTAGTTTCATAAAGACTTCATAATAGTTTTCCTTTTTATAGAAATTAAAATTTATATTCCTGTGTTTGAATCTAGCTTGATAACATGGTTAAGAGAGAACAGAATCTTATGTTGATTCCTATTAAAATAGGCACTACAGATACAGTCACATTTCTTCCTGTTTTGTTCAGGTCAGAAAGTCTTCAGTCATTCTTTTGCAAGTTCAGCCAAAATAAGTTAAGAGAACATTTGCAGTTACTTGCCTTTTAGGTTGTAGTTTTGGTCTATACCAAGATTGTCATGCCAGTGTCGCCTTAAGAGAGGCTTGGCTTTGTAATATATATTAGCTGATCATCTTTCTTTTCCTGTAGCTTGACTAGAAGTAATGATTTTCCCCATATATATCCAGTAATATTATTCTGTTTACCTGTGAGCATATTGTATGAAATGATATGTTTTTACAGAGTTGCTTTTTCTCTGCAATCTTCAAGTACCTTGCTTTTTTTTCTCCCAGCAAACTTATTAAACGTGCTAAGTCATTTCTCCATTTTATCAATTGTGAAAAAGTTAGTGACTCCTAAAGATTCTAGGTGAAGTGAGATGATTACTATTTGAGTCTCAATCCAGTAGTTATTTTTGAAAGATTACCCTGTTTCTATTATTGAAGTTCAGTTACTGTTTTAAATTTAACATATTTATGTTAAAATATATCACAAGCATTTTTGTGCTTTTCTAAGTTATCTTAGAATTTAACAGTATGTCTTAAAATTCTATCTTCTCTGCCTCTTTGAGACCCATGTGAGTTCTTTGGTGAACTGCAGGAATAAAAGTGAGTATGCTAGATCAAGTAACCAATAAATTATTTTGTGTTCTTTTTTTTTTATTACGGTAAATATAGCAAACTTTCCTTTTAACCTTTCATAAGTGTACAATTTATTGACATTAAATACATTCACAATGTTATAGAACCATCACCACTACCTATACCCCAGACGTTTTCATGATCTTCAAACTTCCCATTAAACAGTGACTCTCCCTTTCCTCTCTTTTTAGCAGCTGGTAACCTCTATTCTTTCTGTCTCCATGAATTTGCCTATTCTAGGTAACTCATATAGGTGAAATCATACATTTTTCCTCCCATGTCTGACTTATTTGCTAAGCATAATGGCTTCGAGGTCCATTCTTGTAACATATATCAAGATTTCATTTTTCATGGCTAAGTAAATATTCCATTGTATGTATAAACTACGCTTTTTGTCCGTTTATCTGTTGATGGACATTTGGGTTGTTTCCACATTTTGTCTGTTTTGAATAATGCTGCTGTGAGCTTTGGTATACAAATATCTGTTTGCATCTCTGCTTTCTATTCTTATATACCTAGGGGTGGAAATGCTGGGTATATAGTTGTTCTATGTTTAGCCTTTTGAGAAACTGCCAAACCGTTTTGGTACAGCAGCTGTATGTACCCTTTTACGTTCTTACCAGCAATGCGCAAGAGTTCCAATTACTCTACTTGATTTAACCATCCTAGTGGTGTGAAGTGATATCCCCTTGTGATTTTTATTTGTAGTTCCATAATGATTAATGATATTGAGCATCTTTTTATTGGTTATTGGCCATTTGTATATCTTCTTTGGAGAAATGTCTATTTAAGTCCTTTTTTTGCATGAATTCTCAGTAGATATATTTGTATTTTTTAGATTGTCACTGATGGTGTTAATTATTCTACATATTAATCTTAACTCTTGTAACTGTGGCAGTCATGAGCATGATGATAATGAGAAAACTTAAGTGTTTACCGTGAGTCTGGCACAGTTCTAAGTGCTTTATGCCTGCTAACTTATTTAATCTTTTTATCTACCCTATCAGGTAAATACTGTTTTTTTCTCATTTTATAGATGAGGAATTGGAGGCGTAAAGACGTAGAGGAACTTGTCCAACATTATACAGAAAGCAAGTGGCTGATGTGGGATTTGAATCTAGGCAATTCCTCTCAAATCTGTGCTCTTAACCACTGTATAATTTGACTTCTTAGAAATAAAAAACACAAATGGTTGTTATAAAAAGTATTCAGTATGATGTTTGTTCATTTGTATCCCAATCCTGTAGTTCACCTATGAGTTTTATGCTAGTACCATGACTATAAAATAATGACATTTGTTATGCTTGATATGCTTTGAATGTCATGATTTTATTTTATTTATTTATTTATTTTGAGATGGAGTATCGCTCCCTTGCCCAGGCTGGAGTGCAATGGCACAATCTTGGCTCACTGCAGCCTCCGCCTCCCAGGTTCAAATGATTCTCCTCCCTCAGTCTCCTGAATAGCTGGGATTACAGGCACGTGCCACCACGCCTGACTAATTTTCGTATTTTTACATTATATAGTATTTTACAAAAATACTAATTTTTCGTATTGTTCAGGCTGATCTTGACTCCTGACCTTGTGATCTGCCCACCTCAGCCTCCCAAAGCGCTGGAATTACAGGCGTGAGCCACTGCTCCCGGCTGAATTTCATGATTTTACAGAATGTCTTCATCAAGTAGTACAAGTTTTATTAACTGTAAATAAAGAAGCTCTGTGTGGGTGAGCAATTTGAATAGTTCTATGTTTAAAAAAGGTTAAACAAAGTCTGTTAGCTCTCTAAAATCCATGTATTTTTAGCAGTAATATCAAATATGAACTTTTTTTTTTTCTATAAAAGCATGCCTTTCTAGGCCTATTACTTATGTTTGATCAAGCCAGTGAGACTACTGATAGTTAACCACACAATCTTAAGGATCACGAGTTGTATTCATCTAGGACATAGCTTTATTTACTCCAGGATTTATTCAAGTGGCTTCTACTTTAATATTAGTAATTCTAGGAAAGAGAATTCACTTACACTCAACGAGGTTAGACAAAACATTGTTCAGAGGTTGGCCCTACAGGAGATATTTTAGGACATTGATAGAATTCACAATTTTTTTTTTTTTCCTAGATGAGGGTCTTGCTGTGTTGCCCAGCCCGTTCTTAAACTCCTGAGGTCAAGCAGTTCTCCTGCCTCAGCCTCCCAGGTAGCTGGGATTATAGGTGCATGCTCCTGTACTTACTGTCACATGTTCTTTTCTAAAAGCTCGAGAACACTGTGGGCTCTTAGTGAACCTAGTTCTCTTTCTGTAGGTTCCTCTTTAGCCTGACTATACTTATGGTAGATATGCTTTATACTTCATAATTTATTTCCCGGGGTTTATATTTCAAGGACTTAGACACTTAAAGCATGATTCATACACACAAAACTGTGAATCAGTTTTGAAATTTAACTTCATTTCTTATGAATAGGTTGCAGTTCTTAAAAATCTGTGATTCTGTTTTGGCCAATTCAGCAATGGGAAGTGAGTCATAGTATTTCATTCTAACCAATTCATATATCTTTTTAGAAACCAGATTTAGGCTAGGAATGGTTGGTTCACGTCTGTAATCCTAGTACATTGGAAAGCTAAGGCAGGAGAATCTCTTGAGGCCAGGAGTTGGAGACTGGCCTGGGCAACATAGTGAGAACCTGTCTCTACAAAAAATTAAAAAAATTAGCCAGGTTTTATGGCCTGCACTTGTAGTACTAGCTACTTGGGAGGCTGAAGCAGGAGGATTGCTGGAGCCCAGGAGTTCAGGTCTACAGTGAACTGTGATCATGTTTCTGCACTTTAGCCTGAACTACAGAGCAAGATACTATCTCTAAAACAAACAAACAAAAACCAGATTTCAGTAGCATAATTGATACAACAAACTACACATCTTTAAAGTGTAATTTGAAGTGTTTGAAATAAGTGAGTAACCATGAAACCATTACCACAATCAAGGAAATGATCGCTTATTTTATCTAAAAAGTTTCTTTGCATCCCTTTGTAATTTCTCCCTTTCTCCAGCCTAACACTAGACAACTACTAATCTGCTTTCTATCTTTATAGATTAGTTTGGATTTTCAAGAATTTTGTGTACATTCATCCCTCAGTATTTACCAGGGGATTGGTTCCAGGATCCCCACAGATACCAAAATCCTCAGATGCTCAAGTTCCATCAATAAAATGGCATACTATTTTCATATAGCTTAGGTTTATCCTCTCATATACTTTAAACCATCCCTAGATTACATAAAATACCTAATACAATGTAAATCCTATGTGAATAGTTTTTTTATACTACATATATATATTTTTTGAGACAGTCTTCCTCTGTTGCCCAGGTGAGTGCAGTGATGTGATCCTGGCTCACTACCACCTCCATCTTCCAGGTTCAAGCTATTCTCATGCCTCAGCCTCCTGAGTAGCTGGGACTAAAGCAGGCACACACTACCATGCCTGGCTAATTTTTCAACACGTTGCCCAGGCTGGTCTCTGACTCCTGAGCTCAGGCAATCCATCTGTCTCAGCCTCCCAAATTTGGGATTTGCTGGGATTACAGGATTGAGCCACTGTACCTGGCAATACTGTATTGTTTTTTAAAATTTGTATTCTGCGTTTTTTATAGTTGTATTTTTTTTAACTGAATATTTTTGATTTGCAGTTGGTTCAGTCTATGGATGTGGAATTTATGGAAAGCCAACTATAAATGGAATCGTATGATATATACTAATTTGTTGTTTGGCTTTGTTCGGCATATTTTGAGATTCATCCATATTGATGCAATCAATAGTTAATTCCTTTGTATTGCTTATAATATCCCATTGATATTCTACAGTTATTTGCCAGTTCACCTTTTGATAAACATTTGGGTTATTTTTAGTTTTTGACTATGACAGATAAAATTTTTGTGAATGTTTGTGTGCTAGTCTTTGCACATACCACCACACCTTGCTAATTTTTTTGTAGAGATGGGATTTTGCCATGTTGCCCAGGCTGACCTCAAACTCCTGGGCTCAAGGGATCTTCCTGCCTCAGCCTCTCAAAGTGCTGGGATTACATGCATGAGCCAGCACACCTGGCCTTGTTTAATATTTTAAGACACTGCTAAATTGATTTCCTAAGTGGTTGTACCATTTTCCCACTAGCAGTGTGTGCCAGGTTTCATTATCACATTTCCCTACCAGCAGCGTGTGTAGGTTCCATTTCCACGTTTTCCTACCAATAGTGTGTGTAAGTTCCATTTCCACATCCTCATCAATATTTAATTTTAGCTATTTCAAGAGGTGTGCAGTGATAGCCATTGTGGTTTCAATTTGCACTTCCCTAATGACTAACGATGTTGGGCGTCTTTTCATATGCTTATTGGATATTCATATATCTTTAGTAAAATGTTCAATCTTTTGTCTATTTTATTTTGAGATGGAGTCTCGCTCTGTCACCCAGACTAGAGTGCTATGTCACGATCTCAGCTCACTGCCACTCTGACTCCCGGGTTCAAGCAGTTCTCCTGCCTCAGCCTCCTGAGTAGCTGGGATTACAGGCAGCCACCAACATGTCCGGCTGATTTTTGTATTTTTGTAGAGATGGGATGTCACCATGTTGATCAGGCTGGTCTTGAACTCCTGACCTCAGGTGATCCACCTGCCTCAGCCTCCCAAAGTGCTGAAATTACAAGAGTGAGCCACTGCAACCAGCCTCTTTTGTCTATTTTTTTTTTTTTTTTTTGAGACGGAGTTTCGCTCTTGTTACCCAGGCTGGAGTGCAATGGCGCGATCTCGGCTCACCGCAACCTCCGCCTCCTGGGTTCAAGCAATTCTCCTGCCTCAGCCTCCCGAGAAGCTGGGACTACAGGCGTGTGCCACCATGCCCAGCTAAATTTTTTTGTATTTTTAGTAGAGACGGGGTTTCACCATGTTGAGCAGGATGGTCTCGATCTCTTGACCTCGTGATCCATCCGCCTCGGCCTCCCAAAGTGCTGGGATTACAGGCGTGAGCCACCGCGCCTGGCCCTTTTTGTCTATTTTTAAATTGATTTTGTCTTATTTATTGTATGAATTCCTCATATATTTTGGATATGTCATCTGCTAGATACGTGATCTGTAATTATTTTTTTCTCATTCTGTGGCTGGTCTTATTCTCTTAAAAATACCTTTCAGAGAATTAAAATTCTTAATTTTGATGAGGTTGATTTATCCATATTTTCTTTTGCTTTCGCGCATTGTACTTTTGCTATTTTATTTAAGCAGGATTACATTGTCTAGCCCAATTTCACAAAGATTTCTTCTAATTATTTCTTTAAAAGTTTTATAATTTTTGTCCTATGATCCATTTTGATTGTATTTTTTGTGTATGGTGCAGAATAAGGATTGAAATTCTTTTTTTAATGGATATTGAATTGTTGCAGCACCATTTGTTGAAAAGACTATCCTTTCGGCGTTCAGGTGCCTTGGTGTCTTTGTTGAAAATGAAATATATATGTGGGTTTATATCTAGACTATTCTGTTGTCTGTCTTGACTTGCAAGCATACTATTTTGATTACTATAGATTAATAATAAATTGAGGTGAGAAATACAATCCTGACTTTTTTTTCAAAGTTACTTTGACTACTTTAGAACATTTGCATTCCCATAGGTCTTGTTCTGCACCCAGGCTGGAGCTCAGTGGTGTGATCATAACTCACTGTAGCTTTGAACTCCTGGGCTCAAGTAATCCTCCTACCTCAGACTCCTGAGTAGTGAGGACTGCAGGCATGCACCAGCATACCAGGCTGATTTTGTATGTGTGTATGTGTGTGTGTGCATGCCCATGAGTGTATGTGTGTGTCCGTGAGAGAGAGAGAGAGAGAGAGAGAGAGAGAGAGAGAGAGAGAGAGAGTGTGTGTGTGTGTGTGTGTGTGTGTAGAGACAGAATCTTGCTGTATTGCCCAGGTTGGTCTGAAACTACTGGTTTCAAGTGATACCCCCATCTTGCCCTCCAAACGTGTTGGGATTATAGCTGTGAGCCACCACACCTGGCTGGGAATTTTAGAATCACTTTGTCAATTTTACAGAAAAAAAGCCTGCAAGATTTTGACTGGGATTGTGTTAAATCTATAGATCAATTTTGGGGAGACTTACTATCTTAATAATACTGTCATTCATTCTGGGAGCACAATACACTTCTCCATGTGGTTTGTCTTTGATTTCTTAGTACAAAGATTTCAGTACATCTTTTGTTGGATTTACCCTTAAGTATTTCATAATTTTTGATGATATTAGAAATATATGGTTTAAAATGTTAATTTCCAATGATTTGCTGTTAGTATAGAGGCATAAAATAGATTTTTACATTTTTATCTTGTACCCTGCAACCAAGCAATCCTCCTACCTCAGCCTCCCAAGTAGCTGGGATTACGGGCACGAGCCACCACACCCAGCCAATTTTTGTATTTTTTAGTAGAGGCGGGGTTTCACCATGTTGGCCAATCTGGTCTAGAACTCCTGACCTTGTGATCCACCCGCCTTGGCCTCCCAGAGTCCTAGGATTACAAGCATCAGCCACTGCGCCCGGCCCTCCATTGGCTTTTCTAAATGGAGGATCATGTTGTCTGCAAACAAAGACTGCTTCTTCTTTTCACAATCAGGATGCTTTTTATTTCTTGCTTGATTATGTTGGCTAGAACTTACAGTGTAATGTTTAATAAAAGTGGTGAGAGTAGACATCCTTGCTATTAGCCTGATTGCAGGTAAAAGGCATTCAGTCATTTGCCATTTAAGTTTGATGTTAGCCTTAGGTTTTTTTGTTTTTTTGTTTTTTTTGTTAAAAAATGCAGATCTCCTCTGTTTGTTTAAAGTTGTTTCCTCCTATTTTTATTGTTTGTGTTTTTGAAGGAATGTGTCCATTTTGTCTAGGTTGTCAAATGTATTAAAATTGTTCATAATGTTTTCTCATCTTTTTAATGTCTTTAGAATCCTTAATGATGTTACCTCTTTCATTCCTGGTATTGTTAGTTTATGTCTTTGCTGTTTTTCCCCAATCAGTCTGGTTTATTAGTTTTATTTATTTGTGTGAGAGATCTAATTTAGTGTAGGGAAGACCTTCTTGAGGAAGTGTCATTTGTACTAAGACCAAAAGAGTGAATAGGAGTTAACTAGGTAGTGTGAGTTAGTAGTGGGTGAGTGTTCCAGATGAAGAGGATAGCATGTGCAGAGGTTCTGGTGTTAGCCACCATGGCAAGTTTAAGGAACTCTGAATAGAGGCTGGAACACAGATGGTAAGAGGTTACATGGGATAATATAAGGCTAGAGAAATAGCCATGCCAAAGATTTGGGTCTGGAAGATGATGCCTAGTGTCTTTGTTTTCAAAAAGACCACCCTGGTTATGGTGTAGAAAACAGATTCCTGTGGAACAGGGAGATCAGCCAGAAGGCTACTCTGTAGACTGGGTAAAACATGGTGGTAATTTGGGCTAGGGAGATGGTAGAGAAAAGAGAAGTGGACAGAATTCGAAAAGTATTTTGGAAGTTAAGACTTGATGAGGAATGGATATGGGGGCAGCAGATATGGGGAGAGATAGAGAGATGTGTGAAGGGTAACTTTTGGTTTAGTGGTGAGTGAAAACTAGAGGGATGTTGGTACTGTTTACTGAGTTTTTTTTTTTTCCCTGCACTAGAAGCATTTTTCTTCCAGGGGAATATGTATTTTATTTAAGGATGTTTTAAAATCCTATTCATCTGTTAGTACCCAGCACAAATAGAACTTCTTCCTTGAAGGCTTTCTTGACATCTCTTTGCTTGCTGTTCCCTCATGGCTAGAAATAACTTTTGTCTTTTCTGAATTTCCATTAAACTTTGTTTACATTTCCATTATGGAGCTTTTTATTGTCATCTAACTTGTTGTATTCTTACTCATATATATGTTTTATTTTCTTTATTGTAGTAGAAACTGCTAATTGAAAGGGAACTTTATTCATTTTAATAGTTCACAACTAAAAGTAATGGTTTCTTCAGTGAACACATGCTATAGCCTTATGGAGGTTGGTAGTCTATAAAAGAGTATACCCAGTTCAGTAAATCAGAACTCTTATGCACATTGAGGTATCTATAAATAAGAAGAATCACTTGAGTAGTATAATGGTAGGAAGATTTCTTACAATTCCATTATTTAGATCATTAACCATTATTAAACATCACCTTTTTATAAAAAAAAAAAAAGGGAGGGGAACTACTTCAGTTACATGTGAATGTTTGCTCAAAGTTTCTTAAAATAGATTGTTAACTTTTTAATTTTTGATTTATCAGTCTGAAAATGAAGAGCTAAACATAAACTTAAATAATGCCCAACACTTTTATAGGGCCTAATAACTGCTCAAAACATTCATACATAATATATCTCATTGTTTTCATAACAAATCTGTTAGATGGGTAAGAAAGGTATTGTTCTTAATTTACAGATTTATACCATTTATTGAAAAACACTTACTAAGATGTTGGAATGAGGCTATTTTGTGTTTACAAAAATCGAAATATTCCCTATACTTTCTCTAATAGAGTTAGCTGGAAGCATCTGAGTAATAAAGTAATTGATACTGTTGTAAATAGTAATTTTTTTTAATGATTTAAACTGAGTAACTTTTGGGGCTAGCATCTGAATCAGGTTCAGTTTCTGAAATGAACTCAACCCTAACCATTCTGTTTAAGCATTTTATGATGTTTTAATATTTGACTTTAAAACAGATTTTTAATTTGTCTTTGAAGTAACTAGTAAAGATGCATTTTGAAATAGGTTTACTTATATTTAAAATGTACTTTGGATGAAGGAAATAGTGTGATCTTACAAATAAAGCACAATTAGGATTTAGAACACGTTGTGGTCTGAATGCTAGTGTCCCTCCCAAATTCATATGTTGAAAGTTAATCACCAATGTGAGAGTGTTAAGAGGTGGGGCCTTTAGGAGGTGATTAAGTCATGAGGGTGACTTAATCCTTATGAATGGGATTAGTGCCTTATAAAAGGGGTGCAAGGGAGCTAGCTGTTTGGACTTTTCTGCCATGTGAGAATGCAGCAAGAGGCACCATCCATGAAGCAGAAAGCGAACCTTCACCAGACACTGAATCTACTGGGGCCTTGATCTTGGACTTCCAGGCCTCCAGAAATGTGAGAAATAAATTTCTATTATTTGTAAATTATGCAGTCTAAGGTATTTTGTTATAGTAGCCCAAATAGACTAAGATGGAATATAATAATATTCTTGGCCAAGCATGGTGGCTCACACCTGCAAGATGGGTGGATCACCTGAAGTCAGGAATTCGAGACCAGTCTGGCGAACCTGATGAAACCCCATCTCTACTAAATACAACAAATTAGCTGGACATGTTGATGGGCACCTATAATCCTAGCTACTTGGGAGGTTGAGGCAGGAGACTCGCTTGAACCTGGGAGGTGGAGGTTGCAGTTAGCTGAGCTTGTGCCATTATACTCCAGCCTAGGTGATAGGAGCAAGACTCCTTCTCAAAAAATATATATATATTCTTTCATGTTCTTTTAACTTGTTTTAGCAGTGGTTCCCAATCTTTTTGGCACCAGGGACTGGTTTCATGGAAGAAACCTCCCATCCATGGATGGGGAGGGGATGGGTGGTGACAATTCAAGATCATTATATTTATTGTGTACTTTATTTCTGTTGTTATTACATTGTAATATATAATGAAATAATTATACAACTCACCATAACGTAAAATCAGTGAAAGTCCTGAGCTTGTTGTCCTGCAACTAGACGGTCTCATCTGGGGGTGAGGGGAGACGTTGACACACAGTGTGTTGCGTGTGTTCTGTCTAGTCCGTAATCTGGTTTTGGTTGCTGTCACTGCAGAAAACCCTGCTTCACAAAGATAGGAAGTTGGAAATGGAACCAGGCTTTTCAGAGCTTTTGTGACAATCTCAGAATATTCTGCCTTGATTTTAATCAAGAGGAATGGAAATTTGAAGTAGTCTCAAATATATTTTTAAGGCCACTGTCATTTACTGTCTCAAGAAGTTGATCTTGTTCTAGCATGGGCAAAGTCACTTCACCTAGCTTATTCATAAATGGGTTGTGGATCTATTCCTTCCCAGTTTGGGGGTCTTTTGTGGTTGGGAGGTAATGCTTAAATTCTTTTGAAAACTGAGATAGGTGATCATGCACCAGCTGAGAGAAAGAAGGCCCTAGCTTAGTCTCTTTCAAAATCTCTGCTAATGTTTGAAACATTTCAGAAATCCCAATGTTCACTCATTGTCCCCGTAATTCCAGTTTGGCTTTGAATGTAGCCATTTTATCTGCTGACTTGAACACAGTTGTCATTCTCCCCCAAAATGACAGATTGAGTTTGTTGAGCAGGTAGAATATATCACACAAGTGAGCAAGTTTTTTTTTTGAGATGGAGTTTTGCTCTTGTTGCCCAGGCTGCAGTTCAATGGTGCCATCTCAGCTCACTGCACCCTCTGCCTCCTGGTTCAAGTGATTCTTCTGTCTCAGCCTCCCAAGTAGCTGGGATTACAGGTAACTGCCACCACGCCCAGCTAATTTTTGTATTTTTAGCAGAGACGAGGTTTTACCATGTTGGCCAGGCTGGTCTTGAATTCCGGACCTCAGGTGATCCACCTGTCTTGGCCTCCCAACGTGCTGGGATTACAGGCATGAGCGACTGTGCCTGGCCAAGTGAGCAAATTTTGTGACCCATTGTGTGTCACTGAAATATGCTGCCACTGGTGACTGTTTCTCTAAGAGAAATCTCTGGAGCAGCTCTCATAACTCAAAAACTCTGGCCAGGGATCTACCTTTAGAAAGCCATCTCACTTCTGTGTATAAGAGAAGATGCATGTGTTCTGCATCCATCTCCTCATAGAGCTGCATGAACAGATGTGATAAGGGCATGTACTTTAATGTGGTTGATAATTTTAATCATGTCCTGCAAAAGTTAAGTTCAGGTGACATTTTTCAGCTAGCCAGCATTTCTCTATAGATGACACAGTGCATAGACTCAACGTTCAGAAGTGACCTCTTTGACCCAAGTAGTGAAACCAGAAAGCTGTCCAGTCATGGCAGCCACTCCATCCTTGCATATACCAACGCAAAGTGACCAGTTCCGTTTTCCTGATACGTAATCATTCAAAGACTTGAATAGTTCTGCAGCTGTGGTGTTGGTTGGCAACAGAAGTGCACATAACATTTCCATGCATATCCTCCTGAAAAACATATAGCACAAAAATAAGCACTGTTGCCTTGTTGTCAACATCGGTAGACTTGTCAATCTGGATTGTGTACCATGGTGACTCATTACTCCTCTCTAACAGTTGTGCCTCGATATCTTCTGCTATTTCATCAATTCGTCAAGTTATGGTGCTAGCCAAAAGAGGAACATGTGCCACTCTTTGAACTGCAGCCTCTCCTAAAAGTTCACAACAATTGTCCTTAGCAGCAAACAAGATCAAGTCTTGATCAGTAGTAAAGGGTTTCTCAGCTTTAGCAATGCCGTTAGCTACTAAGAATGATGCTCTCAGTGCAGACACATTTGATGAAGTGGTGGCCTTCAATAATTGCATCTGTACTTGATAGTCACATTTTTTTCTTTTGAGAAACTCCAAAGGCTTGTCTTTTAATACAGGGCACTTGGTCTCCATGTGGCAAAGCAGTTTTGAAGGTTTCATGGCTTCGTTTGATAGCTGGTCACCAAATATACAAAGTGGCTTGGAGGATGTGAGTCACCTGTTGCAGTGAAGTCGTAATTTAAGTAGGACTCTTGGTATTTTCTTTTAAGTGCAGATTTCTTTTTGTTGGTAGTCTTAGAGTCTCCTGCTGTTTCACCATTGGGTCTTTTCCTGTTTTCAAAGAAGCTCTCCAATGATGTTTATTTTTTACTCATTTTGGCTGTGGTTAGGCTTACCAAAACTGTGACTGAGACAAGTGCACACTGCAGGAAAGAGGTATGGATGGAAGTGGTAAATAAAATAATGACGGGCCACACGCAGGCTAAAATAAGTGTTGGATTCTGACTTAAAGCCTGCCACCAGATGTAGCTGTACAATTGAAGTACTTCAACTCACTGCCACTACAAAGCCTGCCACAAGATGCAGCTTAATTGTCACTTGCCATTCACTCATAGGGTTTTGATATGAGTCTGCAAGCAGTTGATTTATTATGGTCTCTGTGCAGTCAAACGTCTCTGCTAATGTTAACCTGTATTTGTAGCCACTCCCCAGCACTAGCCTCACTACCTCAGCTCCACCTCAGATCATCAGGCATTACATTCTCATAAAGGGCACCCAACGTAGAATTTTTGCATGTGAAGTTCACATTAGGGTTGGTGCTCCTATGAGAATCTAATGCTGCTGCTGATCTGACAGGAGGTGGAGCTCAGGCGGTAATGTAAGCGATGGGGAACTGTAAATACAGATGAAGCTTCGCTCCTGCTTGCTTGCCTGCTGGCCATCCTCTCCTGTGTGGCCCAGTTCCTAACAGGAACCAGAGTTTGGGGACCCCTGTTTTAGAGAATCCGTTGCAGGGGCCCAGTAATTTCCTTTTCCTCAAGTTTTCATAATACATTTTCAAGTTTTTCCAGGTGTCATCAGATTTATTGGTTTCAAGCTTCTGAAATCTACCCCAACTGCTTTGTGAAAATTGGCACATTTTCTTTTTATAAGATCACCTTGAGAGGTTTTGTGAATAAATTTTCTTATCTCTTGTTCCAGTTTTATCTTAATGTTTCCTTTAAACGTGTATTTTGTTCACTAAGATATTAGAAACTTGTATTAATGTATTATTTGGATGTGCATGGTATACATTTTCCTCAATGTTCTTATAGCAACTTTGTGAAATATACAAGGTTATATATAGATGAAGAAACTGAGGCTAAAATAGTTTGTGATTTGCTCAGTTAGAGACTAATCCAGTGTGTGACCTCTCTACCTCTCTTCTAATAGAAATCAAGTATTTTTGCTTTCTCTTCATTTTTTTTTTTGTTTTCTTTTTTGGCGTGGGAGGGGGGGACTTGGAGTCTTGCTCTGTTGCCCAGGCTGTAGTACAGTGGTGCAATCTTGGCTCACTGCAGCCTCAGTCTCCTGGGTTCAAGTGGTTCTCCTGCCTCAGCCTCCTGAGTAGCTAGGATTACAGGTACGCACCACCACGCCTGGCTAACTTTTGTGTTTTTAATAGAGCTGGGGTTTTGCCATGTTGGCCAGGCTGGTCTTGAATTTCCTGACCTTCCGAAGTGCTGGGATTATAGGCATGAGCCACCATGCCTGGTCCGTTTGTTATTACACTCTTTTTGTCCAACCCTGAACCTCTCTGTGTTTCTTTCATGTTACTCTGCGTATAGCTTAAAACAAAACAAGAACAAAGAAACCAAAATCTATCCCCACTTTTTTCCTTTGCCATTTTTCACTGACATCACCTCATTTTTGTTTTAGTCTTCCTGATAACTCTTTTCTGGTTTTTTTTGGAGGCTCTTTAAGAGTTCAGCCTGGCTCTAGGACCAAGTCATTGTTAGAATGCCTCATTTTTATTTATGGTATTCTGTGTCTTGAAAACAAAGGACATGCTGAATCTTTTCAAAGGAGCATGGAATCCATGGAGCTGACTCTTGTTGTTACTGCTGAAATAGTCAATGACTGAATGTACCACCAGCCTGAGATTCATGAAATGTGCATTAAAATCAGTTTGGAATGTTAGGTAAAATATAAAAACATCAGTATGCTTTGTCACCGGTCTGACTTTTATCTGGTGTAAGACAAAATATGACAAGTATGGGATTGTTTATGTGTCTTATAAAGCTGACATTGGAGTGGAAAAAATTGAGTGTTTGGGGATACACATTAAGTCAAAAAGAAAATGATGCTGTCTGCTTTAACTGTGTTTGGGTTAGAAATGGGGAAGATGAAATCGACATGGCCCTTTGCTGAAGTATTTTCAGGTGTTCAGACTATAGTAGGAATGCAGTAATAGGGACTGGATTTCAGAAATGACAAAAGAAGTCATTTATCTGTTTGCATCCTAGCACATCAACTTAATGTGTGTCCAGGAAGGAAAAAAAAAAGACTGATTCATGAACTGACTATACTTACTGTTTGTTAGAGCCAAGTATGTTTGTGGTGCATGAAAATCTTTATCAGGGAGCTAGGATTTCCATAAGCAGTAAAGTTTTTGTTTTTCTGGAATGCCTTGTAGTATATAAAATAATAGCTGAGATAAATGTTTTTTTCACAAGGGAAAGATTAATGGTTTGGATTTGTCAAATTTTATAGCCTAGGTATTCATCATAAAATGAACATTTTTTTGCTCACACACTACTCTGGATGATTTTAATTGTATAGTATTTAAAATTTATTTTTAGATCTTAGATAAGTTGACCAGAGACTAGTGGTAATACCAAGTATGATATAGTATACAGATAGAAAAGGGTAGAATTTCATAATACTGTATAATGTGTGGGCCAAATTCAGCATATTAACCAGTGTCTTATAAAATGAGTCTTTCAGATCATCTATGTAAAAATCACGTGGAATGCTTGTTAAAAATTCATATCCTCAGACTCTTTTTTTTTCCCCCATCTCTCACCAATCAGAATATCTGGGAACTGCCTACAAATTGTATTTAACAAGCACCCAGGTAATTTGGATGTACATTAAAAGTTGAGATCTCCTGACTTAGAACATTCAACATATTATACATACTGCTTTTCTGTTTAAGATAATTAAATTATGAGATTTTTTTAAGGCAGGGGAGAGCAAGAGTATCTGTTTTCAGCTTATGAATTGAATGAATTTGGAGGTTTAAAACAAAGCTAGCACATAATTACAGCATTTATTTCATTTATTAGTTTCTCCTGAAGAGGAAACTTGGCTTTGAATTTTGTAATTCAGGTCTTTGAACATCTAATTTTTGTTTAATCAGAGTAGAAAGTACTGTAATGCTTCTAAAAACACATTTACAGTTCCTGTTGAGCTAAGGAAATATAGATAAGCTACATGTTCAAACTTGCCTTGTAGTCCCCATTTTACTGTCCTCTCCTCCTAGAACTCTTCCAGATGTTTTCTGAAATTGGTCCTGATTTAAAAAATAAAGAGAAAGGACAGAAAAAAATGTGAGGTTTAAATTCAATGTTGTATAAAATGTAATATTTTTGTTGTTGTTTTTTCTGTCACCCAGGCTGGAATTCAGTGGTGCAATCATGGCTCACTGTAGCCTTAACCTCTTGGGTTCAATTGATCCTCCTGCCTCAGCCTTCTGAGTAGATGGGACTACAGGTGCATGCCATGATGCCCTGCTAATTTTTGTATTTGTTATAGAGGTGGGGTTTTGTCACGTTGCCTAGTCTGGTCTTGAACTCCTGAGCTCAAGTGATCCTCTTGCTTCGGCCTTCCAAAGTGTTGGTATTACAGGCGTGAGCGGTCTTGCCTGGCCCAAAATACACTATTAGTGACATACTTATCTATGTCAGGATTTCCAAACTTCTCCCCTACCCAAAGGAAATACCTAGAACTCCAGAAAATGAAAGTAGACCTTACACACACCATAGGTGTTCCTGAGGCATTTCCTAGGAACTCAAGCTCTTTGGGCATGAAATTGGAAAATCACTGGAAGAAGTGGTAGCTAATTTTTATTAAATTTTACGTAGAGAGAATAGGAGAGAGTTTGAAGTTCTGTCAAAACTGTTTAATCCTTAGAGTGGTAGTTCTCGGACTAAGGGGATTTTGCCCTCCAGGGGATATTTGACAAAGTCTGCAGACCTTTTTTGTTGTCTCAACTGGGGTTGGGGGAGGGGAACCACAGGTATCCCGTGGGTGGAGGCCAGAGTACTGCTAAAGGTTCTACAGTGCATGGTGCCCCTCGTAACAAAGACTTATCCTGTCCTAAATATTAAGAGTACCTAGGTTGATAAACTCTGACTTAGAAAAATATTTTCTAAAATATAATTTAGTTTGCAGTCCACATTCTCTATAGCTAAGAATTTAGTGGACAAGAGGCAAATATTTTCATAAACAAGTAGCTTAGTAAGTTGTGGTTTTTTATGGTTAGGTTACTCTTTTATTAGGATGTTTATTTTGCAAAGATACTTTGATTAAACATAAGTTTTCTTTCAACAGCTTTAGTAAGATTTTTTAATAAGAAAATGTTATTTGTATTTTATGTATGATAACCTATTAGACATACATGGTATGAGACAACAGCTTCTCTTTTGGAATTGCTCTGCCTTCCTTTTGGGAGAGACTCTAATTTTATGACCAGCCTCTATCAGTTGGTTTGATTTTTTAAAAGAAACAATACTTTTTTAGTCAGCTTTATTAAAATGGGTTAATTTTTAAAATGTGAAAATATTTCAGCTTTCTCCATGAGCTTTTTTTTTTTTTTCTATTAATTCAGCATCAAAGAAGTATTATAGTGAGGTAAAAAAACTTGGGTTTGAAAATGTTACATCTCAGACTTTGAGAAATTATCTCCTATCCTTTTTAGGTTCTCACAAATTGGCAGTCATAGAAATATCCTGGGAGAATTAATGCCCAAACATCAGTTAGAAAAAGTATGTTAAGGAAGTTCTGGTCACTCAAAATGCTTCCTTCAATCTTATTTCCTCTAGCAAATATGCAGCATTTTGGCCAATTCCTGTGGCATATGTTTAGTAAATGTTTTATATTTCAAATCATTTTTGCTTTATATTTTAGGAGAAATTGAAGTATCTGACTGATGGTGATTGTTGAGAATATATTTTACTACTTTTTAAAAATTTCTTTCACTAAATTATTTTCTAGGACATTGGAATGGTATCTCTTCATATGCAACATAGAATGTATGCTTACTATATTAGTCCATTTTACATTGGTATAAAGGAATACCTGAGGCTGGGTAGTTTATAAAGAAAAGTTTAATTGTCCCAGCATTCTTCAGGCTGTACAGGAAATGCAGTGCCAGCATCTGCTTCTGGAGGGGCCTCAAAAAGCTTACAATCATGGTATTTTATTTTTTGCTATAGAAATTAAGAGCTTAATTATTTTTCAGAAGAATAACAGTATACTTTCCTGTATTCTGATAATCAATGTGATATTCTAAGCAGCTTAAAATTATATTGACAAGGCTTCCTGCTTTCTCACACTTAGTAGCTGGGACTGTCAGACAGATGCAGAACAAACAGGTGAAGAATTTGTTTTGTTACCTTTCAGTTCCTTTTCAACTAGATTGAAAAGTAGGAATATATAATCCTACATTTTAGACTATTTGCATGAAACATCTTGAAGAATTAAAGAAGATATTCTAGAATAGCAGAATTCATTTTTCATAAATTATATGGTGACAGTGAGAGAAATTATATTGCTGATACAGTTGTACATATTTTTGGCCAGTTGGCAGATACTTGGACACCTACCTAAGGATCAGAGGTTGGTGCTGGGCATTGTAGGGATACAGATAGTTATAATAACTGATATTTTATAATGCTTACTATGTGCCAGACACTTTTTAGGTACTTGGAACTTCTTATTTGTATAATTTTTACAGCAGTCATATGCTGTTACTTCTATTTTGCAAATAAGAAAACTGAGACATAGGGAGGATAAGTATCTTGGCCAAGGTCACAAAGTTGGTGGCAGAGTTTGGATTTGAAACCTGGTGATATGGCTCTGGAACCTGTGTTATTAGCCTGTACTTCATACCAGAAGGCAGAAGACATGGTTCCTGCCCTCAAATAGCCTGTTGTCTAGTTGCGATGCCAAGTCTCAAACACATGTAAAGATATATAATGTATATGTTTTAACGTTGTAGACAGTAAATAAATGGTATAAGTAGAAATATTCATCTATTTATTTGACTAGGTTGGCATAGTAAGGCAATCCTGACTGGCATAATCAGGATTCTACACTCTGGCCGTATTGTTGCATAATACTGAGCAGCTTGGATGGGCTGTGCACTGTGTATTTGCACTCTGCATGAGTAAGATTTAAAGAAACACCATTCTTTCAGTCATTATCTTTTAAAAAACACTTTTAACCATGCACAGGTAATTACATTGAATAGTTTATTAAAATTCTCTCACTTATTTCTGAAATCTATTTAAATAAAAATGTGGGAAAGCTGAAGAGTGAGTACATTTTGCAACCTAGCTGCCTTTTTCAGATTCCTACTTGCACCACTGTTTGGAAGTTCTTCTTCATATTCCATGGGAGATAATGGGGAGTGGGAAGATAAGAAGGGAGCAGGGACATTCATTCAATTCCTGTAAATGACTTTTATTAACATTGTTCTAATGCTTCAGGTTTGTACTCAGAAACAGAGTGTGTCATTCATTACATAGCATGCTGTCATGTCCAGTCTGCTGCCTCATGACTTCTCTGAGTAAAACTGACTCAGTCAGTGGTTTGAGGCCTGGCCTTCAGCACAAGGGAACCAAACACCTTCTTAGAGCAGCTAGATTAATACTGTCTTTCTTTCTGAGGTACTTAAGGTAGGATTGCTGTCTAATTCTTTGTCCTTCATTTTGTAGCTTCTTTTGCCTCAATCATATTGTGACAAACTATAGGTTGAGTTGACTCAACCTGTGATGATTAATTTTAATATTTCCAGAATGTGTCGAATGTGTCACAGTGGCTTGAAGACAGAGACTTACCAAAGGTTATTCCTGGTTTTTAAGTAGCATTCCTTCTAATATTTGTTATTATCTAGTACTTAATGATAGTATATTAAGTTCAGTGTTTTATCTTGGCTTTGAATTATTCTTGAGTTTTAGAGAAATACATAGCCTGTTAAAAATTAGGCAGCAGGAAAAAATATTTTCTATTCTGAAATTTAAAGGCACAAGGAAATGGTAATTGCAGTTCCCTTTTTTCCTGTGAGAATAGCAAGAAAAGCATTAACTCTTTCTTTGCCTTTTTTTATAGTAAGTAAGCATACATCATTCCTTTATCATTGATAGTGTTTTCTCTGATTTTTAAAATTTCAGGGATAAATTATCTGGGAAGAACCTATCTTTTTTGAAACATTTTATTTGAGAGAATTACCTGATAGAAAGAAAACTCAAGGCTTACAAAGGAGATGAAGTGAACATTACATTTTATAACTTCATTAGTTTTAGGCTGGAGATGTATTCCTCTAGTGGTGATTTTTAGAAGATTACCTTTAGTATATTTGTTTTTGTTTTCTCCAAACTTATTCTAGAATCTAGACTTTTCATACATATACTCCCGTAGCCCATAGATATATTTCCCCCTCAGTCTCTGATCAGGAGAATTGTACATCATTTCAGTTGAATTTTGTTGATGTTAATTTGTTTTTGAAGAGTAGAAGTTTACTGTAAATGACTAGTAGAAAAAGAGAGAGCCAGATAAAGAGCATTACCTTTAAATATAAAAAATTAAGAGAGAGGAAATGATTACTCTAGTGACTAAATTACTAAAGCTGTGGAGAACCAGTGGTGAAAAATTTCTCGATTTTCTTTGGAAGACATTTCATTTTGTGGAACAAAATTTGAAAGGGCCTTTAAAGATACTGTAGTTTAGTTCTCTCATTTTCACCTAGGTTCATCAACCCAGTTCTTCTGACTTCAATGATGTGTTCTTTCTGCATCACTACCCAAATACTTGTGATCTTTTTGGTGTCTAAAGAATTTATTTACTTTAAAACCTCAGAATTTAAACAATTGATCCCTAGAGAAAATACTTCTGCATTTTGTAAACAAATGAAGTGCCTATCAATTTTTATTATTTGAAATCAGATAAATAGGAGTTCTAATTCTGGTCATCCCATTTAACAGCTGAATAACATATTACTTAATCTCTGTGTCTCAGTTCCCTGGTTAGAGATATGAAGATAATAACAGAATTCTACTTGTTAGTTTGTTGTGAGGATTAAATGAGTTACTCAGAATCTCAAATAGATAATGTTACAACAGAGATAAGGGAATGATTTTTGTTGTTGTTATTTGAAACATAATACTCTGTACATCTTTTTTTGTTAAGCAACTTTATTGGGGTGTAATTTATGTACTGTAAAATTCACTCACTGTAGTTGTACAATTCACTGATTTTTAGTAAATTTATGAAGTTGTATAGCCATCACTTCAATCCAGTTTTAGATCGTTTCCATTATTTCCACAAATTTCTTTGAATCTGTGTGCAGTTAATGCCTTCTCCCAACCCTAGGCAACCACTGATCTGCTTCCTGATTCCCTTAAATGTGCCATTTCTGGACATTTCAATACACAGAATTATAAACTCTGTGGCTTTTTGTGACTGGATTCTTTCACCGTAATGATTTCAAGGTTCATCCATGTTTTAACATGAATTAGTACTTCATTCTTTTTTTTTTTTTTGGCTGAATAAGATTCTGTTGTATAGATATTCCGTACTTTATTCATTCAGATGGACATTTGGGTTGTTTCGCTATTATGAATAATGCTACTATGAACATTCATGTACAGGTTTTTATGTTAACATGTTTTATACAGTATGAACATACATATGTTTTATATGTTAAGGTACATAGGTTTCAGTTCTCTTTGGCATATACCTAGCACTGGAATGGGGGGAGTCGTATAGTCACTCTATATTTAACCTTTTGAGGAAATGCCAGATTGTTTTCCATAGCAGCTGTACTATTCTGCATTTCCACCAGTATTGTATAAGGGCTCTGATTTCTCCATATCCTCCCAACACGTATTTTTCTGTTACTTTTTTCATTTTCTAATAGCCATCCTAATGTATGTAAAGTGGCATTTCATTGTGGTTTTAACTTGCATTTTTCCTGATTGCTAATGATGTTTAATACCTTGTTATATGCTTACTAGATATTTGTGTATCTTCTTTAGTGAAGTGTCACTTCATATGTTTTGCTCACTTTAAAATTGGGCTATCTGCTTGATGAGTTGCGTGAATTCTTTTTATATTCTAATAAAAAATCTTTATAAAGATAGGTGATTTTAATATGTTTTCTTTTAGTCTGTGGCTTATCTTTTTATTTCTTGATGTCTTTTGGAATGTAGAAGTTTAAAATTTTCAGTTTGTTGAGTTTTTATTTTATGAGTCATGGTTTTGGTATCATATCTGAGAACCCAGCTTAATCTGAGGTTGCAAACATGTTCTCCTGTGGTGTGTTTTTTTTTTTTTTTTTTTTAGAAATTTTATAGTTTTAGTTTGGAAATTTATATCTGTGATCCATTTTAGGTTAATTTTTGTGTATGATTATGAGGTAAGACCCCATAAGTTCATTTTTTAACATGTGGGTATCTAATTATCCTGGCATTATTGTTAGAAAGATTTTCTTTCTTCATTGAGTGGTCTTGGCCTCTTTGTTGAAAAATGAATGTTTGATACATCTATGCGCGTGGAAACGTGTTTTTTTCTTTTTGACAGCTCATGAAATTAGAATAATTAAAACACCAGGACTCATTGGCCAGATTCATATTTTAGAATTAACATAAGTGGTAGTATTACAGACTTTCCCTTTTTTATGATATATGGACATTTGTATAATTAAGGAATATCTTCTTTTCCATATCATATTCAAATTCAGCAGGGCTATTTGTAAAACAATTGCTGTATGGTGCATTTAAAATGCCTCATATTAAACTTGATTTTTGAAAAAGCCAATTCGCGTATCTTTATTTCGTTGTCATTCTGGGCCTGTGGTCATTGACTTCTACCCAGATTTCAACACAAGGAAATGTAATAAGTGATTGACAATTGGCAAGTCCTATGACTTCGACTTTTGGAGGATGAAGGTTAAAAGAAAAATGTTCAATTAAGTTTCTTTCTGTTTTATGTTAAGTTGCTCTGAAATATCCCCCTGGCCTACTCTATTTGTTTTGACATCTGACATTTGAAAGAGCACTTTCTTTCCCCTAGAAAATCTTATGTAATCTCAGTTACATCACCTCTGTGTCAGGGAGAGAATTTATTCTTTTACTTATTATATATCATGTACAAGTTAGTTCTTGAATGCGATACAGTTTATATTGACTTGCGTAGTTTATCATACGGGAAATGTAAACAAGCCATATGTCAAGTCTAGTATGTTTGATTTAGTACTGGTCTTTAGATGCTAACTTTAGGGGGAAACAGAATAAACAAACCTCTAGACCAAATAATTGTTTCTTCTTCACCTTGTTTGGCAGATATACTCAAATATTAATCCTGGTCTTCATATATTCTTTTCACCTAAACAGTAACATTTGTTATTGTTAGGTTAAAAGATGATTTCATATTTTAAAATTCCAAACAATTAGAGTAAAGCCCAGTAAGGGCCAAGACCCTTTTAATGGCAAGCCTCTTAGTTGGAAATATTTATTTTTTTTAGATATAGACATGGTTTCACTCTGTGGCCCAGACTGGATTGCAGTAGCACAATCATAGCTCACTGCAGGCCTGAACTCCCAGGCCCAAGTGATTCTCCCACCTCAACCTCCTGAGTAGTTGGCACTGTAGCTGTGTACTACCACGTCTGGCTAATCTATTTTTTTTTTTTTTTTTTTTTTAGAGACAGGGTCCCTCTTTGTTGCCAAGGCTGGTCTCAAACTCCTGGTTTCAAGAAGTCCTCCTGCCTCAGCCTCCTACAATGCTGAGATTACAGGTGTGAGCTACTGTGCCCAGCTAGGATATATTTCAATTAATTTTCTTCTCTCTTGGAAAGTATACACCAAACTTAATTTAACATTCTTTTAGTAACTCTTGCAAGATGATGGTGGTTTTTCCAAAAAACTTGACGCTTAGCTAAATATTCTATATAAATTAAGATCTTATTTCCTCATCACGCACAAGTTAAATGTTAGACTGAGGAGTAGGTGAGTTATCCCCAAGGAAGTAAAATGATGTTAATTTTCTTGAGGTCACATGATTTGTGAGTAGCTGACTGTTACTGTGAATTCTGGGCAGTCCAACTACAGAGCCTTGAATTCTTAAATATTATACTGTATTACCTTGACATGTTTCTAAAAATAATGATTACATGCTATGTAAATGCCCTCAGTAATTTTGAACATGGTGCAACTGTTTATCCCTAAACTAAAATTCCAGTTAGGCTATTGTGTTTTGAGTCTTGATAGCCATGTTTTATAATTTTTGTTTCCTTCCTCATTGTCAGGACTGTTTTCTTCCTCCCTTCCTTTTCCCTTCCCTTCCCTACCCTCTTCCCTTTTCTCTTTCTCTTCTCTCCCTTTCCCCTATTCTTCCCTCTTCTCTTCTTAAGAGTCTTGCTCTGTCACCCAGACTGGAATATAGCCTCAAACTCCTGGGCTAAAGTGATCCTCCCACCTCAGCCTCCTGAGTAGCTGAGACTGCAAATGTACACCACTATACCCGGCTAATTAAAAAAAAAATTAATTTTTGTTTTGCAGAGGCAGACTCTCACTATGTTGCCATGGCTGGTCTCAAACTCTTGGGCTTAAATGATCCTCCTGCCTTGGCCTCCCAAAATGCTGGGATTATAGGTGTGATCCACTGTGACTGGCCTCTTTTTTCTTAAAAAAAGTAATTTACTACTGTCAGTGTACCATACCTGTTATCTGTTGTCTTATTTCTTTCTGATCCTCTGTGGCCTTGAAGATCATATAAGCAAACTTGTTAGTGTAGTTTTTAATCTAGAGGTGAATAGGGTCATATATGAGGAGAATAAATCACCTAGTAATTTACCTATGGTTATACAAGGCAGTTATTAGATTGGTGCAAAAGTAATTGTGGATTTGCAGTTATGAATGGTAACTTTTAAAGTTGAGGAGGCAGAATTTGAATAGCAATATGGATTTTTTTTTAAGGGTTAGAGGATGTGTACCATAACTGATTTGTATGTCATTTTTGTTGCTTTGATTCACTTTTTACAATTCAGATTTTATTTTATTTTATTTTATTTTATTTTTGTGGAGACAGAGTCTTGCTCTGTTGCCCAGGCTGGAGTACAGTGGCGTGATCTTGGCTCACTGCAACCTCCAGCTCCTGGAATCAAGCGATTCTCCTGCCTCATCCTCCCAAGTAACTGGGATTACAGGCATGCGCCACCACACCAGCTAATTTTTGTAGTTTCAGTAGAGACAGAGTTTCACCATGTTGGCCAGGCTGGTCTTGAATGCCTGACCTCAGGTGATTCACCTGCCTTGGCCTCCCAAAGTGTTGGGATTACAGGTGTGAGCCACTGTGCTCAGCCTACAATTCAGAAATTTAAATGATACTTTTAAAAGAGCTTGAGGCAGGGAAGTGAAATCCATGAATTAAGAGTACAGTTTGGTATGTTTTAGAGCTCAGTGATTTGTCCTTTGTCATCCTTTTACTGCATACCTTTCTTTCTCTCCTCACTTCCAACTCTTTAGTAAACTTATGCGTTTTGTTCCCCTGCCTTTTTATTATAAATATTATCGTGGCACGAAACAAAAAACCTGTCATCTGCCTTTCCATGATCCCTTTGGTGACACTGTGTCAGCTCTATGAATAGCAAGACAGACTTGATTGTGGTATGTATGCAAGGATGTTGTTTAACTTTCTTAATCTTAAATGCCACCAGGAAACATTCTGCTCCCTCTTACTTTTTTTAAAAAATTACTTTGTTTTATAGTAAGGGGTTGGGGAATGTGTGGTGGCAGGGGAGTAATGTAAGTTGCTTTATAACTCACTGTCTAACAAAGTTTTGAAAATTTGTCTGATATGTAATTAGGTGCTTTAGGGTATTAGGTTTTCATAAAAATTCTGGTTAGGGCTCTTGCCCTGCTCCCAATAAAGCCGTTCCACAGGGCGAATGTAAAAGAGTTGAGGGAATCCTCCTGAGGTTTAAATAAGTCAGACCAGTAAGTAAAAGGAGATCTGGAGTGCTCTCTAAGTCTGTCAGTGCCTCTTTCTTACTGTACTTAACATCCAAAGGGCATCACATTTCTTTTCAGCTAATTATATTCTTTATGAGTGACTGTCAAATCAGGGAGAGGTGTGACAGGATCATGTGGAGATATCTTTTCTGATTAATAGCTGCCTTGCTCCTCAAGATTCTAATTAATATTGGGAAAGGAAAAAAGTTGAGGTAGATATGCATACAAATAATGTGAGAAATTTAATAATTGAGAGATTCTTTAATTTTTTATCTATTGCTGTATAACAAACTACCCCAAAACTTAGGAGCTTAAAACAAGGAACATTTATCTATTACCTCACATAGTTTTGTGCATCAGAAATTTAGGAGCCAGTTAGCAGAGTTATTCTGGCTCAGGGATTCTCATAACATTGTAGGCAAGATGTTGGCTAGGCTGAAGTCATCTGAAGGCCTCTTTGGAGTGGGAGGATGGCCCGTTTGTATGGCTCTTGTCAGGAGAGTTTACTTCCTCAATGGCTGTTGACAGGAAGCCTTAGTTGTTAATCATGTGGACCTCTCTACAGAGCTGTTTGAAGAACCTCAGAACATGGCCTAGAGTGAGTAGTCCCAGCTACTTGAGAGGCTGAGGTGGGAGGATTGCTTGAACCTGGGAGGTTGAGGCTGTAGTAAGCCGTGATTATGCCACGCACTTCATCCTGGGTGACAAAGTGAGACTCTGTCTAAAAAAAAAAGGACTAGATGATGTTGAAGGTGAAGCCTGTTGTAGGGGCAGACCATCGACCTCAATTGACAGCAAAAACAATAGCCAACACCATAGACGTTTCAACTGATTCATTTTACACAATTCTGACTCTCTTCAATGGGTGCCAAAACTGTTGCTCCCAGATCAGTTGCAGACAAGAGCAGAGCTTTCTCTGGAAGTCTCAAACAGGTGGGATCAAGATTCTGAAGGATTTCTTTGAAGAATTGTAACAAGAAGTGAACATGGTTTTACCAGTATATACTGAAGACAAAGTACAATCAAATCATTGGCTACCAAGAGGTGGAAGTCAGAGCAGAAGCAGACTGATCAAGAACAAAGATCATGGCAACGGTTTTTTGGGATACTCAAGGAATTTTGCTTGTTGACTTTCTGGAAGGTCAGTGAATGCCAACATCTGCTTATTATAAGAGTATTTTAAGAAAGTTAAAGCATGAGCAGAAAAATGAGCTAAAGCACGAGCAGAAAAATGCCCAGGAAATTTTCATCAGAGAGTCCTTTGCCCCCATGACAGTGCTCTTACTCATTCTTCTCATCAAACAAGGTCAATTTTGGGATAGTTCTGATGCACATTTATTGGGCATCCACCCTGGCATCCTGATTTGGCTCCTGACTTCTTTTTTGTTTCATAATCTTAAAATATCTGTAAAGGGCATCCATTTTTCTTCAGTTAATAATGTAAAAAAGACTGCATTGACATGGTTAATGCAGGACCCTCAGTTTTTTAGGAATGGACTAGATGCCTGTTATCATTGCCTACAGGTGTCTTGACCTTGATGGAGCTTATGTTGAGAAATAAAGTTTATACTGTTTATTTTCATCATCTTTTTTTTTTTTTTAAGACAGAGTCTCACTCTGTGGCCCAGGCTGGAGTGCAGTAGCATGATTTTGGCTCATTGTAACCTCTGCCTCCTGGGTTCAAGGTGTTCTCCTGCCTCAGCCTTCTAAGTGCTGGGATTACAGGCACCTGCCACCATGCCTGGCTAATTTTTGTATTTTTAGTAGAGACGGTCGTGTTGGTCAGGCTGGTCTCATACTCCTGACCTTGTGATCCACCTGCCTCGGCCTCCCAAAGTGCTAGGATTACAGGTGTGAGCCACCCGCGCCTGGCTGTTTTCATCTTCTAATTCCATTTTCCACAGCCTTTTTGGAGTTCCCTTGTATTTCCAGAATACTTGTGAATGACTTTTTCAAATTAATTTGGCCTAAATATTATCCCAATGTATTAACCTTAATTGGAGAATGTTAAAAATCTTATCTCTATATTAAAAAAAAATCCTGTTCCTGCATATGTATTAGCTAAATTCCTAAGGGTAAACTGAGAAATTCTATACTTTAACTACTTGGTTTACCTATTATAGCAGTTATATAAAATATAGAAGGGAAACAGCATTTTACATATACCATTGTATTAGCCTGTTTTCAGGCTGCTGATAAAGACATACCTGAGACTGGGCAATTTACAAAAGAAAGAGATTTAATTGGACTTAGAGCTCCACGTGGCTGGGGAGGGTCTCACAATCATGGTGGAAGACAAGGAGGAGCAAGTCCAGTCTCACTTTGATGGCAGCAGGCAAAGGAAAGAATGAGGAATATGCAAAAGCGGAAACCCTGATAAAACCATCAGATCTCGTGAGACTTATTCACTACCATAAGAACAATATGGGGAAACCACCCCCATGATTCAGTTATCTCCCACCAGGCCCCTCCTACAACATGTGGGAGTTATGGGAGTACAATTCAAGATGAGATTTGGGTGGAGACACAGAGACAAACCATGTCAACCATATGAACTCTTTGGGTCTGGAGAATGAATGTCATTGTTTTTTAAATCTAGCATGATCCTAATTAGCTAGGATTGACAATATAAAAGAAATACAGATAGTGAGTATGAAATTATCCAGATTTTCAGTTTATAGATTTTTATGTAAACCACTGTTCTTTTGTAGCTCTGTATTTATTTAAGCATTTCCTTCTGGTAAGATAGTTTTCTTTTAAACAGAGAGGCAATATAATGTAGCAGAAAGATTGTATGTAGGCTTGGAATTAGACAAATTTGAGCTTGAATCTTTGCTTTACCTGTGGGACAATGGACCAGCTGCTTAATCTCCAAATGTGTTTCCTCATCTAGAAGAATAGTATCTATCTAAGGTTTATTGTGAAGATTAAACAAAATTATGTGAAGTGTTGCCCAGTGTTTCTTGGATACTCTGTTTTTTTTCCCTTAAAGGATTTGGCCAGGCACGGTGACTCACACCTGTAATCTCAGCATTTTGGGAGGCTGAGGCGGAAGGATCACTGGAGGTCAGGAGTTCGTGACCAGCCTAGCCAACATGGTGAAACCCTGTTTCTACCAAAAAAATACAAAAATTGTCGTGGCGGGTGCCAGTAATCTCAGCTACTCAGGAGGCTTAGGCAAAAGAATTCCTTGAACCTGTGAGGGGGAGGTTGCAGTGAGCCGAAATCAAGCCACTGTACTCCAGCCTGGGTGACAAAGTGAGAGTCTGTCTCAAAAAAAAAAAAAAAAAAAAAAAAAAAAAAAAAAAAAAAAAAGAAAGAAAAAAAGAAAAGAAAAGATAACCAGAAAAGGAAAGGTGTCCCTAACAAGATATATTTAAAATGATACATAAAAGTCTAGTCCTATCCCTGCAATGAGAATATGTGCAAAGCTTTAGAAGAAGAAAAGCTTGACAGTTTTAAGAACTGACTGAAGGATTTTGTCCTTTAATTAGATATAGTGGGGATAAGATTGGAGAGGTAGCTAGGAGCCAGATCTTAAGGGCCTTTGAGGTTGTGATAAACATTTATTTGTATTTAATTTTTAATGTAGTTGAAACCATTGGAGAGTTTAAATCCACAAGGGCTATAATTCTGGTTTCCCAAATTTTGAGACAGTAAGCTGCAATTAACTCCTATGGAGAAATTTATCTTTCTCTTATTATTCAGAGCCTTAGAATCTAGTGTTTATTACTTGGTTTCAAGATTTTATTCTTTTTTCAAAAGCTAGAGAATAAACTTGGGTAGAGGAGATCCATGTAGATCTATGATCATTTCTCAGCAAGAAATTTAAAAATAACTGCAGAGACTGAAATAGAACTTTCTCTTCTGAGTTTTGCTTCTGTTCCCAGAATTGAAGTTACATTTTCCTCTGTCCTTTTTCTCCCAATTATTGCATTTTTAAGGAAATTGGGGATTGAGCATTTGAAGTTAGTTTTATTGTCTCCCTCTGTTGTTTTTCTGTGGAGTGTGACAGTTTTTACTGTTGGTGAAGCAGATTTTCTGGAACACTCTAAGGCACATGCAGTTCCAGTCCCCTTTTTTCTGTTGGTGCTAAGAGAAGTCTATTGCCTATTCTTCTGTCATCTGAGGTATATAGTAGGGCATAATATTGAGCACTAATTTATTAGCAACTGTTAACTTTTTAATCACTTTTTAAAATTTTTGGAATTTCATTTCACAGAATGAAAAATTTTTCAGTGGTTTTAGGAAGAAGGCCTCAGATGCTTACTGATGCTTTCAAATAGTCAACAAAAAGTAGAGTTAAAGATTTTGTGAAATGATTTGTTTGTGGCCAAAGAAATCATGATTGTGACTCAGATGATTTGGTTAAATGTATGCCAAATAATTTTTTTTTTTAACTATGGAAGAATATATGAAGTATCTAAAGTTGAGACTGTTTTTACTCACCATTTTTGCTTCATATTTTATAGAGATTGTTCTTAATCCAGTGAGGGTGATTTAGAGGGCAGGTGTTCTAGATTGCCAAAGGCATTGTGGAAACAGAGCGCTCTCACGTCTGTCCTGCTCAGTGCTTTCCAGAAGCTGTCAGAAGTGCCACGTGCATTTTCCACCTTCTGTTAGCTATGCAGAAGGAAGAGGAAGAAAAATATTATATTTTTAGATATTTGAGATAATTAAGATTGTTATGGGAATAGAAAAATGGTGATGGATGTCTTTATTTGACTGCACAGGGAGAGAATTGTTTGGAATCTGAAGATCTTTTGGTCACCTTTATAAAAAAGAATAAAAATTGATAACCATGCTAAAGTCATGAGCTGATTCTCCTTAAGTTCCCTGGAATAGTCAGATGAATGATATCATATACTTTTGTATGTTGTTATAATGGTGATTCTTTTATGCCATGTATGAATATATCTCAAATGTAAAAGTTTTACATAAAATACTTCTTTAGAATAGTTTTATGAATTAGAACTGATTTTATCATACACACCAAGACATCATAGACATCATTGTGTTGCTCTCTCTTCATAACAGAGAGATTATATGTATGAGCCATATAACCTTGAATGAGCTGTGTAATCTCTTTATTTCTCATTTCTCTCATCTCTAAAATGATATGAAAATGCCCTATTTAATTTGATTCTGAGCTGCATACATTTTTTTTTTTCACATTTAAGGGCTCGAAATCAGGATACATGTTTGTGATTGCTGTATTTTACTATCAGTCACATGACAATGGACATGAAGTTATATGAAAATTCTTAATTTATACCTTTTGGTAGGATCACTGCATCTGGTCATCCTAATAGAGTTGATGATAGTACATACCTCAAAGGACTTTTGTGAGGATCAAATCAGTTAATATATGTAAGGTACTTAGAACAGTTCCTGCCACCTAGTAAATGCTATATGTGTTAGCTATTTTTAATATCTATTAGAAATAGAATAGTGATTGGCTGATTTATTTATAATTTTAAGATTATATAATACCTTTTATCTGTGGACCAGAAAGCATTTTTTATTGGACATTTTGAGAAAGAAAGGTAAATTCCTGTTATATAATAAATACGAAGTAGAGAAGATTACTAGGTAGAAGAGGTGATTGAGGGTGGTAAAAGCAGAATGTCTTCTGTATTTAAAAGGATGTAAGTTTCTGCTATATGTATTTCTGGTATTAATGTAGGGAGTGAATTTTAATAAAAATATCTAGTGGATCTCAACTTTTTGGAAGAATTGTTAATCTCTAGAGGTATACACTTACTGTTTAGATGTCTTTCTCTCATGGGAATAAGGGAACATTTTTTCTGAGAGAACTGTATTTATGAAAAATGGAGCATTTCAGTTTTTGTTCTAATTGTGATTTTCAGATGATCTACACTAAATCTAATAGATTAGTGTTATAATTGTTTATTTTCTGATTATAGCTATAAACTTTTTACTGACCTCTTTCTTGTGAGATATATATATATATATATACATATATATACATGTATATACACACACACACATACTGTTTCTGACTTAAAAGTAGAAAATTTCAGAGTGAGAACAGTGTTTTTGAATTTTTAAAAGTTATTCCTTACCATTATTCCATATTATTTAATTTGATTCCCAATATGGCAAAGAGTTTTTGACAAAATATTTTTTAGTTTTTACCAAGTTAGAAAGTTACTTATGGGAGGTGAAGAAACTGTAGAGAAGTTATTTATTTATTTATTTGTTTATTTATTGGTACTGTACCACATGAACTCTATGTCATGCTATAATTATCGTATAAAATTGTCAGTTATCATAATTTTTTAATGTGGATTTTTCCAAGGTGATTTCCTTTGTAGTAAATTAGTGATAAAATTATCTAAACACTCTATTACCTTTTATAGGACTGAAATGTACACAAGTTTTGATATTTCATAATAAAAAATCAGGATACCTTTTATGCTGCTCCTCTTGGTGAAAACGAGAGCACTTTATATGTGCACTTTTGTTTACTTTGCTATACATAATGTTTTTCTTTTTACAAATACCCTTTTAAAAGTTGGTCTTATTCTTTGCTCTACTATTTAATGCTAAGAGGTGAAAGAACTTGTCACCTTATTGGTAAATATCAGAATTTGAACCAAGTTCTACATTATTCTAAAACCTATGAAAGCAGATTGGAAGTTTAAAACTTGCCTTTTCAGACCAGAGCAGTGTTTCTCAAACTTTTTTTCATTATTGCTCCTCCAAGGACGCTTTTTGTTTTTTAAAATAGACTTTATCTTTTAGAGCAGTTTGAGGTTTACAGAAAAATTGTGCAGAAAGTTCAGAGAGTTCCCATGTGCCACTCTCTCCCAAGCACACACAATTTCTATCTTAGTGTGGTACATTTGTTACAGTTGATGAACCAGTATTGATATATTATCAATTTACATTAGGTTTCTCTCTTTGTATAAAGTTATATGGGTTTTAACAAATGCCTAATGACATATCTCTACCATTACAGTATTATACAGGATAGCTGACTGCCCTAAAAAATACCCTGTGTTTCTCCTCTTCATCTATCCTCTCCTCCTGCTGAAACCCTGTCAATCATGAATATGTTTACTGTCTCTATAATTTTGCCTTTTCCAGAATGTCATATGGTTGGAGTCATACAGTATTAGCCAGTTCAAACCGGCTTTTGTCATTTAGCAATATGCAATTAAAAGGTTCCTCCATGACTTTTTGTGGCTTGAGAGCTCATTTTGAAAAATCATTGAATAATACTCCATTGTATTGGATGTACCACAGTTTATACATTTACCTGTTAAAAGACATCTTGTTTGCTTCCAGTTTTTCATCATTTTAAATTTGTGAACTCATCACATGTTTTACTTGAAAAGCAAAAGCCTAAGAAATCCTTTAGACCTTCACTGTATTAGGTCATTCTTATATTGCTATGAAGAAATACCTGAGACTGTTAATAAAGAAAAGAAGTTTAATTGGCTTATGGTTCTGCAGGCTATACAAGCATGGCGCCAGCATCAGTTGCTGGTGAGGGCCTCAGGAAGCAGAAGGCGAAAGGGCAGCAGACATATCACATGGCCAGAGTAGGAGCAAGAGAGAATGGGGAAGGTACTACATACTTTTTAAACAACCAGGTCTTGTGTGAACTCAGAGCAAGAGCTCACTTATCACCAAGGGAATGGTGCCAAGCCATTCTGAGAATCTACCCCTGTGATCCAAACACCTCTGACCAGTCCCCACCTCCGACACTGGAGACCACATTTCAACATGATATTTGGAGAGAACACATATTCAAACCATATCACCCACAATTACATTTTAATATCATAGATATAATGTATATTTATGTGCTGTGGCCCTTTGGAGGGCCATAAGCCATTTTCATAGCTAAAATTTTTACATTCCTGAAGAACCAATATTTGCCCTATTGTGAGTAATATTACCTTCATTGAGAATGCATGGAAGACAGATTTTTAAAAAGGGTGTTTTTCATTCTGGCCTTTGCTGCAGTTTTTGGAAGCAGATTAAACAAAATTCCGAATCATTAACTTGCCATTCTAGATCTATATGCATTTATATGGAAAGATTCCCAAGATACTTTAGGGGACTAAAGCAAATTACAGAATAATTGACAGAATGTGTTAACATTTATGTAAACAAATTATATCCAAAAAACCAAATATATAGTACTGCATATGCATGAGTGTATGCAAATATATAGAAAAAGATACATATCAGGTTGGTAAGTGTAAACCCTCTGATGCAACTGGGATTGGGAAGTGGGGGTGGTTAAAGGATAATTTTGCTTTATCTCTGTTGTTTGGCATTTTTTTGACAAGTAGCATACATTCATATATTATGCAATTAAAAATAAAATTTCAAAAGAGAAAGGGAAACCAAAATGGAGGCAGTCAAGTATCTAAAGCAAAACGAAAAACACCTATCACTGAGCCTGTGATGAAATGAAAGAGATGAAATTTCCTTCATAGGTGGTTGTGTCGTAGGTGTTACATTATAGGTGGTGTTATAGTATCATTATTACATGCTACCAAGAATAATTCCTTTTCAGTCTCTCATTGTTATTCTTGTCACTGTTGAGTGTCTCAAGAGTTCTCTGTGTGTTTAGTCTATTTCCCTCTCTCTCTCATTTGCTGATTCCACTCTAACTAATGCTCAAAAATGCTCTTGACAAAGTCACCATGAACTCCATGTTGCTGAGCCCAATGGACTCTTTCTGTCCTCCTACTTAACCTCTTTGCACAGATAGGTTCTGTGCAGGGAGAAAGTTGATCACTTCCTTTCTTCTCTCAGCTTCTCTGACACCAGGCCTGTATTTTTCTTCCACCCTTTTGGCTAATCTTGATTTTTAAGACACTTTGTGGGCCAATAAAACATTCTGTGGAATGAGTTCAACATATATTACAATTTCCCCTTTTTGAAAATCATGTTATTCTGTTTCATTTACAGCTCTTCACATTCTGTATTGATTTTAAAAAATGCATTTTTTATTTTTTTAGTATTTAGTATCCTTTTGTTATTACCTGATGTAGTAAGTTTAAGTTCTGGGCCATTGGTTTTGAAGTGGGAAATAAATAAATGCTGTTGTTTTTCATGTCGAAATTACCACTTTGAAAGCTTAATGAAAGAAGAATTTCTGTCTATTACCTAATACTGTGTGTCATTACTGTGCTTGACGCATAGTAGGTAATCTCTAAATATTTGAGAAGCAGTGAATTAATTAATATTTGCTTTTTTGACTTCTTTAGGTTGTTTAAAGATTTTGACATCCCTTTTTGGGAATGGGGTAAAAGGAAATATTAAATGACCAGTGAGTAAACCATCATTTATAAATGGTGTAATGTGACTTTTGGGGAATAATCTAGTTAATGGTTATCAGTTTAAATAATCATTATTGAGTTTTGAGAAGAAATGTACTTTAATCTTTTTCTAAATCATTCTAGGAAATTTGCTCGTGGATTTATACGTAGCAGCAGTTAGATGACCAGTTAGACCAGAAAAATTTAGTGCTTTTTCAGAGCTGTCAGCTAGAATAGTTGCATACTCATACAACAGGAGTTAGGTTGAAACTGTATTATTTTGTATCCTTTTGTTATTACCTGATATAGTAAGTTTAACATCTTTGTAAAAATATGTTTTAAGTTCCGGGCCATTGATTTTGAAGTGGAAAATAAATGAATGCTGTTGTTTTTCATGTCAAAATTACTAAAAAGCTCTATGGAAAGTTATTTTATAGCAAACAAAAGGGAAAGGTATTTTCCAGAATGAGTTTATTACAAATGGATAGTGATGTTCTCTGTAATCCTTAAGTTTGGAAACATGTATCAGATTACAAGTCCATTGTTTATTCAAAAAACAAACAGGTATTTGACTCATTTTGGATTCTAAAATCTTCAAAAATATACCAGAAAACTGAAAAATGTAGAAAAGAGGATTTTTGTTTGTTTGTTTTCAGCCCTTAGACCACCACTTTTTATGGTAACCTATTTTCTAGTATCTTAGAAAATAAGGGCTAATAAGGAAGGAGAGTATTTCTCTTAAAGTTAATTTTGGTAGATATTTATCAACATTGCTTTCTTTTTTCCCTTGCCATAATAGCTGGCTGGTAGAGAAAATTATGTTTGAAAAGGCTTGCCTTTTTTCCCTCACTCTGAGCAGGATTATGTTAAAAAAAAAAAAAAAAGTTGATTAGTTTTAAGTTTGACAGCATAAAACTCAAAAATAAAAGTGGCTTAAACAAAATAAGTTTATAAAAGAGGACTGGAGACAGGTAGGAGTGGGTAGTTAAGGGACCAGTTTTCTTGTCTTCCTATCATCTTCTGGCATGGCCAGTTGACCTTATGGACAGCCGTGCCTACAGGACCTTCCGCCATTGCATCAGTATCCTTAGGCAGCAGCAAAAAGGAAATGGACCAATGACTCCACCCTTCAGTTAAGCCAACTACCTATCAGCTACTTTCCCAGAAAGTCCCACACATTTGCACCCATTAGCCAAAACTCACGCACATGATCATACCTAGCTATAAGGGAAACAGGGAAACTTACGTAGATGAATTGCTACTCCAAATAAAATTGGGGATCCATCACTGAGGAAGGAAGAGAGAGTATATATTGGTTAGGAAAATAACATTCTCTTCTATAGTGAGGGAAATAATAGTTTTTGTTTCTACTGAGATATGATAGGTAATTCTGCAAATTTTATTGATTAGTCCAAATTTTCAGTACATTTTCCATTAGCAAGATGTCTTTTATAAATTCCTATTGGAGAAAACAGACAATTGCCATGGACTTGTATTCAGAGGGCTTTAAAAGAATACTGGAAAATAATACAGATTATACTTTGATTTTTTTTGTAACAGAGAAGAATGGTCATCCTTATTTATTTGTTATACTCAAGCTCTGTAGTCCTAAGAGGATTTTGACTTTATCCTTTGCAAACTGATGTAGGTGAAGCTTTGCAGGTCTTGCAGGCTTTGTTTAGCTATATAATGCTTACCAATTAGAGCCAGATTGAATTCTTTGTTTTCTTATGTTCAAAAAGAATTAAATTTGGGATACACAAATTATTCCATGAGATGCCCAAAAAATACTAGTTGTGGCCATTTTTGCATGTAATCATGTTCTCAGAGCTGTTACAGGTTTTGTCACTGAGATACTTGGAAAACATCTTGTCTCATTCTATTATTCTTAGATGGTTGAAGAAATGTTTATGCAGCTTTTACAATGGTGACTTACTGGCTGATATGTGTGCCTGCTGCTGTCTTTGGCATTTGAATAATGAATTAACATGTAGGTGGCCATGGGAAGGGAATGTTATGAATGGACGTTGCCTACGCTTTTTTTTGGTAGCAAATTATATTTCCTACAAGACTGCTGTGCCATACCTTTATTTCCTCAACTATTATAAAGCTATTAATTTTCACTGTGATGGATGGCAGTAACCTTTTCCACACCAACTTGCTCTCAGCAGGTGTATGTCAGGCTAACCTGCAGGTGGAGATGTCTATATAAAGGCTTGGTGTAAATGCCAAAGTTACTTAATGGCATAAAATGTTTCCTTTTAGCAGTAGCCTTTGGCTGTTTCTATCTTAAGATTGGTTTATTTATTTCATATAACTGGAATAATTTGTGAAGTTACAAATTGTAGCTGTAATTAAGTCTTTTTTAAAATTGGTTTTGTCAGTGTAGATACTTGTGGTAAACAACTCAGTCATTTTATTTTGAACTTTTATATTCAGAGGATTGAATATTTTAATTGTCTTCATCTCTATATTCTATTCTGCCCTTTTAAAGCTAGTTTATGGCCAGGCACAGTGGCTTATGCCTGTAATCCCAGCACTTTGGGAGGCTGAGGCAGGCGGATTGCCTGAGGTCAGGGAGTTCGAGACCACCCTGGGCAGCATGGAGAAACCCTGCCTCTACTAAAAATACAAAAAATTAGCCAGGCATGGTGGCACACACCTGTAGCCCCAGCTACTCAGGAGGCTGAGGCATAAGAATTGATTGAGCCCCAGAGGTGGAGGTTGCGGTGAGCCAAGATCGTACCACTGCACTCGGCTTGGGTTACAGAGTGAGACTCCATCTCAAAAAAAAGCTAGTTTATATAAACAGTAAAGTGGTAAGTTAATATGAATAAACCACCAAAATATATATGAGTACACAGGCTCCCTTTGGCAAATAAATGGGATTATACAAGGCAAGATGATCTTTCCTTGGTTGTCTGAGATGCGTGCAGTAATAGTAATGTAACTAAGTTGTATACATATGTGCAACAGGAGAAAGTTCACCTTACTGAGCACCTTGTTCTTGAAGTTATGTGGATTTCATTTTCCAGCTTTAGTATAAAATGACGGAGTGATTGGGCTGAGCTTGGTGGCTCACACCTGTAATCCCAGCACTTTGGGAGGCCGAGGCAGGTGGATCACCTGAAGTCAGGAGTTCAAGACCAAGCTGGCCAACATGGTGAAACCCTGTCTCTACTAAAAATACAAAAAATTAGCCAGGTATGGTGATGCATGCCTGTAATCCCAGCTACTTGGGAGGCAGAGGCAGGAGAATCGCTTGAACCGGGGAGGTGAAGGTTGCAGTGAGCCGAGGTTATACCACTGCAGTCCAGCCTGGGCAACAGAGTGAGACTCCATCTCAAAATAAATAAATAAAATAAATAAATAAAATAAAATGATTGAGTGATTGAGTTGTCAGTTGACTATAAGCATCTACACTCGGGTAACTGACGTTTCTCCAGTGTTCTTTTATGTTCTTTGTTCACTTTTTTTTAAAGGGGGCTTAAAACCATGAGTAAAGTATTCACAAAGTGATAGAAAAGGGTAAGTCTTGGTAAAGTGCTTCAACTTTCAGTTTTGACCCCTCTGGGGCAAGTTGTATGTATATACCATAAGTTGTCTGGAGGAAAGCCATTTAGTTAGCATCTCTTAAGTGATGAACTTCAGCATAGTGATTTTATTAAAAGTATAATGTGGTTTATCTGTTTCTTTTTTCTTTTCTCTTTTCTTTTCTTTTCTTCTTTTCTTTTCTTCTCTTTTCTTTTCTTTTTTCTTTTCTTTCCTTTCCTTTCCTTTCCTTTCCTTTCCTTTCCTTTCCTTTCCTTTCCTTTTTCCTTTCCTTTTTCCTTTCCTTTTTCCTTTCCTTTTTCCTTTCCTTTTTCCTTTCCTTTTTCCTTTCCTTTTTCCTTTCCTTTTTCCTTTCCTTTCCTTTCCTTTCCTTTCCTTTTCTTTCTTTTCTTACGGAGTTTTGCTCTTGTTGCCCAGGCTGGAGTGCAATGGCAAGATCTAGGCTCACTGCAACCTACAACTCCCAGGTTCAAGCAATTCTCCTGCCTCAGATTCCCAAGTATCTGTGATTACAGGGGCATGCCACCACACCCAGCTAATTTTTTGTATTTTTTTAGTAGAGATGGGGTTTCACCATGTTGGCCAGGCTGGTCTTGAACTCTTGATCTCAGATGATCCACCTGCCTCAGCTTCCCAAAGTGCCAGGATTACAGGCGTGAGCTGGCACGCCCGGCCTAATCTACCTATCTACCTATCTGTCTGTCTGTCTGTCTGTCTGTCTATCTATCTATCTATCTATCTATCTGTCTGTCTGTCTGTCTGTCTATGAGATAGGGTCTCACTTTGTCAGCCAGGCTAGAGTGCACTGGTGCAATCTTGGCCCACTGCAGCTTCAACTTCCTGGACTCAGGTGATCCTCTGTCCTCAGCCACCCAAGCAACTGGGACTACAGGTGTACACCAGCATGCCTGGTTACTTTGTATTTTTTGTGTAGATGGATTGCCATGTTGCCCAGGCTGGTCTCAAACTACGGAGCTCAAGCAATATACCCACCTCAGCCTCCCAAAGTGTTAGAATTATAGGCATGAGACACCTCGCTCAACCCCTTTACTGTTAGCTGAATTAGAATTTAGAAATTTGAAGAGTTGTCCGTGGCTACTCAAAGTTGTTTCTGTGCAATTATGTGAATATTAACATATAAATATGTGAGTTTATTTAAGTAATCTTGGAGATTCTCTTTGTAATTTTGTAAAGTATGTTACGTTTTACTTTACTTTCCCATCTGTCTTCTTTTTCTCTGATCTGGAAAACAAGCAGGACTATGACAGCTGGGTTCTTATTCTCATTCTCTCTCTTTCTTCCTCTCTTTTCCTCTTCCCTCCCTCCTTTCTTTCCTTAAGTATAGATGATAAAAGTATTTTATTATAAGGAGGATTGTGATTGTGACATATGAATGATCTAAACCCATGTAAAAATATCCTTGTTGAGTTAGATTATTCTAGGACATAAACTGTCTGCAAATCATTCACTAATTTGGGTATTAATGATATGAAAATTATGAAGCCTTTTCAAGATTCTAAACTTATAAATAATATAGGAAGAGTTTATGTTCTTAGATTTTGATGTGCATGTATTTATATAAAAGGGCATATACTAAGCATTTGTAGGAATTTTAATCTGTTATCTTAAGGACTATGCCAAAATCTGGTTAAGTAAAACATAACATAAGGTAGATTTTTTTGTTTCTGGTTGTTGTACAAATTGTCGATATAAAATACTCTAAAATTGTTATGGTTTTAATTCATTTTTTTCTTAACCTCAGTATTTTTGCCAGTACCTCTTTAATCATTGTATTCTTTCTTTCTGCTTGTCATCTTGTAATTTTCTGTTATTTGCCTCACAGTAGTTGTTGTCTTTGTCTTTTTCCATATTATGCATTAATTTTTAATTTGCCCTTTTGCCAAATTTTGAGTATCAGAGAGTCCACATCTTCTCTGTAAGCTAAATGGGAAGTAGTCAAGAATGTTCTTTCTTCTTTGTATGGAATCAAAACTGTCCTGTATTCTATTTAAATGTTTCCCATCACCTTTCCTTCTACCACCTTTCTAGATGGAAGGCAGGTTTGATTAAATAATGTAGTCTGAATGATTTTCTGTTGTACTTAAAAATAAATTTAACATGCAAATAGGATCGCTCTGTTGTTTGACCATTGATCCTCCTTCATTAATTAATGGAAACAATGAGACTAGGAATGATTGTTACTGGACCAGATTTAGAAACTACCACAAACCCCAGTATATAAACATTCCAGGTTCTGTTAGTGTTGGTTTCTGCTTTAGATGATTCAACTTCTACTTTTTCCCATTTTTAAAGATACCATTCTATTTTAGGAGAGCTAGAATTGTAAATTAGTTCCTTGTCAGTTAATTAGGTAAGCTTGATTATGAAACTTTTCATCTTTTAACAGATTTTCTGTAATGTTTTTAAAAATTAAAAGCCTTGTATTATTGACAGATTAAGAAATTGCAGTATATTGGACTTAACTGTTAGGTGATTTATTTATTTATTAGTTTGTTTGTTTGAGACAGAGTCTCACTTTGTTGCCCAGGCTGGAGTGCAGTGGTGTGATCTTGGTCCACCACTACCTCTGCCTCCCAAGTTCAAGTGATTCTGCCTCAGCCTCCCAGTTAGCTGGGATTACAGGTGTGTGCCACCACACCTAGCTAATTTTTGTATTTTTAGTAAAGACAGGGTTCCACTATGTTGGCCAGGCTAGTCTCAAACTCCTGATCTCAGGTGATCCTCCCACATCGGCCTCCCAAATGTTGGGATTACAAGCGTGAGCCACTGCACTCTTGGCCTGTTAGGTGTTTTTTAAACCAAAATAAGAATTTACTGGTTATTTTCTCCTTAGAAGATAGAATGTTACCTGCTGTTATATTGATGTGGACTTTAGGGGTTTAATTCAAGTATTACGATATAAAAATATTGAACACTTCTAAAATCTGTTGCTTCTGTGGAATTGTCTGTATATTCACTGGACCTTCATTATTCATCATTATTCATCAATTCTGTGTTTGCAAATTCACCTACTGGTCAAATTTTATTTTTAACCCCCAAATCAATACTTGTGTTGTTTTTGTGGCTACTTGCAGAGCAGCAAAAAATTTGAGTCACCTTTCATTCATCTTCCCAGATGAGGAGGGAACAAAAGCAGCACTCTGCTTTCTTATTTCAGCTCTCATGCTGTAAATTAGCATCCTTTTTGCTATTTAATGCCATGATTTTTTCACTTTTTTCATGCTTTTTCTTGGTGATATGGCTGTTTAAATGGTACCATATGAAGTGCTGAAGTGTTGTTTAGTGTTTGTAAGTGCAAGAAGGCTATGCTGTACCTTCTGAAGAAAATATGTGTGCTGAATAAGCTTTATTTAGACTGTTGACCTTGAGTTCAGTGTTGATGAATCAGCAATATAAAATAAGGTACTTTAGTGGCCAGGCATGGCTTGTAATCCCGGCACTTTGGGAGGCCAAGGAGGGTGGATCTCTTGAGGTCAGGAGTTCGAGACCAGCCTGGCCAATATATGGTGAAACTCTGTCTCTACAAAAATTAGCCGGTGTGTGGTAGCACGCACCTGTGGTCCCAGCTACTTAGGAGGCTGAGGCAGGAGAATTCCTTGAACCCAGTAAGTGGAGGCTGAAGTGAGCTGAGATCATACCTTTGCACTTGAGCCTGGGCAACAGAGTGAGACTCTGTCTCAAAAAATAAAATAAAATAAGGTACTTTAAACAGAAACACACATAAAACCAAATTGTGTATTGATCAGTTGATGAAAATGTTGTGACCAGAGGCCTACAGGAGCCTAACCTTGTATTTCCCATATTCACTAAGTGGTTCACTATTTGCTAATTCAGTGTTTGCAATGACATTGTAGAACATAACTATTGCTAATAACTAGAATCGATTGTATATTGTGGTAGCCAGCCTCCAAAATGGCCTCCAATAATTCAAGCCTCTTGGTGTTTATATGCTAGTATAGTCCCCTTCCACACTGAATTATGGCTGGTTGACTCTGTGTCAGCAATACAATGTAGTGGATGGTGATGATTTGTGACTTCTGAGACTAGTTCATGACAGAATTACAAACTTCTGCCTTGGTACTTGGATTGTTCTTTCTGGAGGAAGCCAGCTGTTCCACTGTACCCAGAAGATGTCTGAATAGTCCTTTGGACAGGCTTACCTAGAGAGGAACTTAATATTCTGGCTGAGGTATAATAAAATTTTATAGTTAGTCTTTGTCTCTGTTCGTGGCACAGAGTTCCTCGGACTCATGGAGTTTCCTGAGTGTTAGGAGAGTGTTTTGTTAGTCATAAGAATTCCCGTTTGATTACACCTAAACGTATGCTGGTGAGGTGACTTAGAGTGGAGCCACTGAATTGCCTCAGGATGTGGCTGGTCACTAGACAGACCATGTGATTAGAGGGTGGAAATTTTCGGTTTCACACACCAACCTCTGGGGGAAGTAGAGGCTGGAGATTGAGTCCTATAGGAGCTCTTCCTTAAACAGCAGTGTTGGGTGAACTTCTGGATTGAACACATGGAGGTACTGGGAGGTTGGTTCACATGGAGAGGGCATGGGAACTGTGTGTCCCTCTTCCCCATCTTACCTTGTCCTATGCATCTCTTTCATTTGACTGTTTTTGAATTGTATCTCTTTTAATAAACTGTAAATATAAGTACAGTGTTTGTGAGTCTTTCTAGCAAATTATTGAACATGAAGAGGTTGTTGTGGGGACCCCTGATTTATAGCTTGTCAGTGAGGAGTATGGGTGATCCCTCCAGGACTTGCGACTGGTGCCTGAAAGAGGGGTAGGCGGTAGTCTTGTGGGGTGAGCTCTTAACCTGTGGGATCTGCGCTAACTCTGCGTAGTGTCAGAATTAAATTGAATTGCTAGACACCCAGTTGGTGTTGGAGAATTGGAGAACTGGTGTCGGAAAAGAAACCATGTATTTGGTGTCAGAGGGAAAAAAAACTGTACACCAGCCAGCAACTAGCACCAACTTGCCAGTCATGTGAGTGAGCATCTTAGAAATTATGCCATACTCAGTCAAGCCTTAAGTTGAATGTAGCCTAAGCTGACATCTGATTGTAACCACATGAGATACCCCAAATGAGAACTGACTAGCTGAATTACCCAATTCCTGACTCAGCGAGACCTTGAGATTGAGAAATATGATTGTTGTTTTTAAAGTTTTAACTGTTGGAATTATATATCTCCTTTAAAAAAAAAAAACTTTTTTGGTAGATTTTATACATATGCAGAAATGGAGAAAATAGTTTAATGAGTCCCATGTAACCATTACTCATCTTCAACAGTGATAAACTCATAGCCAGTCTTGTTTCATTTGAACCTGTTTACTTTCTAGTCATACCCTTTCAGATTATTTTGAAGCATATCCCAGACATTATTTCAGTAAATTGAGTGTGTATCTCTAAAAGATAAGGACTAAGCACAACATCAGTATCCTATCCCTCCAAATTTATAATCATTTCTTAAAAATAATCTAATGTCTTGGCTAGATGCAGTGGCTTATGCCTGTAATCCTAGCACTTTGGGAGGCCAATGCAGGTAGATCACAAAGTCAGGAGATTGAGACCATCCTGGTCAACATGGTGAAACGCCGTCTCTACTTAAAAAAAAAAAAAAAAAAAAAATTAGCTGGGTGGCTCATGCCTGTAATCCCAGCAACTTGGGAGCCTGAGGCAGGAGAATCACTTGAACCAGGGATTCGGAGGTTGCAGTGAGCCGAGATTGCACCTCTGCACTCCAGCTTGGCTGGTGACAAAGTGAGGTTCCATCTCAAAAAAGAAAAAAAAACTAATATCCAATAAGTATTTCCCCTATAGTCTTATAGTTTAGTATATTTGAATATGATACAGATAAATGTCATATATTTCAGTAGTTGTTATATTTCTAGATCTCTCTTAATTTATAGATTCTCTCTCGCAACCCCCTTTTTACAATGTTTTGTCAAAGAAACAGGGTTGATTATCTTGTATAGTTTCTCACAGTCTAGATTTTGCTGATTGCATCCCTGTGGTATCATTAATATGTTCATGTTACTCCCCTGCATGTTCTGTATGTTTGTGGTTAGATCCACAAGCTTAATCTAATTTAGACATTTTTTGGTAAGATGACTTTGAAAAAAATTAGCTTTACTGAGGTGAAATGTACATAATATTTGATATAAAATACACTGGTTTTAAGTGAACTATGTACAGTTACAGTTTTATAACTATTACAGTAGTTTAATTCAACAGAACATTTTTATTACTCTAAAAATAAGCTTTGTGCCTATTTATAGTAAGTCTTTATTTTCATCAGACCTAGACAACCACTAATCTACTTCTGTCCTTATAAATTGGCTTCTCTGGGGATACTTAATATAAATGGAATCATATAATATGTGTTCTATTGCACCTGGCTTCTTTCACTGAGCATGTTTTTGAGGTTCATCCCTGTTGTAGCATATATCAATGATTGGTTCTTTCTTATTGCTGAATAGTATTCTGTTGTATGAATATACCATATTTTGTTTGGCCTTTCACCAGTTAATATACTTTTTTGGCTAAGAATAATGTTACTGTAAACTTTGGTTTACAAATTTTTGTGCAGATACAAGTTTTTATTTTTCTTGTGTATGTAGACATCGAGGGATGGAATTGCTAGATAATGTAATTCTATAATTAACTTTTTTTTTTCGAGACGGAGTTTTGCTCTTGTTGCCCAGGCTGGAGTGCAATGGCACAATCTGGGCTCACTGCAACCTCCGCCTTCTGAGTACAAGAGATTCTCCTGCCTCAGCCTCCTGAGTAGCTGGGATCACAGGTGTCTGCCACCATTCCTGGCTAAGTTTTTGTATTTTTAGTAGAGACAGGGTTTCACCATGTTGGCCAGGCTGGTCTCGAACTCCTGACGTCAGGTGATCTGCCCACCTCTGCCTCCCAAAGTGCTGGGGTTGTAGGCGTGGGCCACCTGGCCAGCCTGATAAACTTTTTTTTTTTTTTTAAAGAGATAGGGTCTTGCTCTGTACTCCAGGCTAGAGTACAGTGGCACCATCATGGCTCACTGCAGTCTTGAACTCCTGGGCTCCTGTGATCTTCCCATCTCAGCCTTCCAAGTAGCTGGGACTACAATGCTTCATCACCACATTTACATTTAGCTAATTTTTAAACTTTTTGTGGAGAAGGGGGATCTCCCTGTGTTGCCCAGGCTGGTATTGAACTCCTGGGCTCAAGCAATTCTCCAGGCTTGGCTTCCGAAAGTGCTGGGATTACAGCAGTGAGCCACACTGCCTGGCCTATGATTAACTTTTTAAGGATCTGCCAAACTATTTTCCAAAGCGGTTGGACTGTTTTACACTCCTATCAGCAGTGTATGAAGGCTTCACTTTCTCCACATTCTTGAGAACATTTTTTTATGTCTTACTTTTTTTATTATAATCATTCTATTGGGTGAAAAATGATATTACATTGTTGTTTTAATTTGTATTTCCCTGATGACTAATTAAGTAGAACATCTTTACATGTGCATATTGGCCATTCGTATATCTTCTCTTGATAAACATTGCAAGAGCACATCTTAAGTTATCGTGTACTTCTGTCAGGAGGTACATAGTGTACCCTTGTCTCTTTTTATTGGGATATCAGACATTGGTGTAATAGATTCATAATTATTAATTAAAGGAGAGTTTGGGTATATAATCTAAATATAGTACCAGGAAATATGATTTTGATTCTGAACTCTTCTATTTCCCCAAGGGTCATTAGAAAATATTCTAATATTCTAAAATTCTTGGACATTCTGATTTAGATTACTCAATTTTGAGTATCATCAAGTTGCATGCTCTTTGTCTTCTAATAAAATTTTAAAATTATAATTTACGTACATTTCCCCTGATAAACTTGCCCTTTATTTTACAAATTTAAGACATTTTTAGAAAGATTTTTTGTTAACCTATAAAGGACATAGCTCACTCAGTACATTATAAACCAGAAGAAAAAAAAAATTTAGAATTGTGATAATGACATCTTACTGTTATAATTTATGTTGCCTTAAAAATAAATCTGTTACTGTCTTCCAGGGAACTTTTTTAGTCAGTTCTAAAGCAACCTCCTACATCTTTTGTGATGTAGGAGACAGATCTTGTTGGATCACTGTACTCTTGCCAGTTTTTTTTCCCTTTTCTTTAGAGAATATGCCGAGTATATTGGACTTTCTCCCTTAGTTCTACTGAAAGCCCCCATCAATGACTTTACCACAGATGACTGTCAATTGACTTGGTGTACTCTGCAGGACTTTGTTGAGAATATTATACCTCTGTCTTTGCAAAGAACAATTTAGTTAGGCTCTATTACATCTACATCCAAGTTGTTACAGAGATTCTTAGAACCAAGATCCCATCTCCTTCCCAATAATTAGTAATCTGCCATTTGAGTTTATAGTTTCCAGAAACCTCTTGTAAAACAATGTTTGCTTGCTCCTCCCCTCTCAACCCCAAATCTTATATTTCTTGCCTTGTTTAATGATTACTGGTATTTAATTTTAAAGAGTATTTTAAGAAGTTCTGTTCAGGTAATATTTACTGCACAGCTGGGAGCTAGTAATTGCTATGCAGTAATAGAAACTCACAGCTCAAGAATTTCTATCTAGAAGTTTAAATGTGATTCAGTTAGAAGCAGATTAGAAATGAATTGAGCTACCATATTCAGTATTTGCTGCTGAAAGCTTATACCTGAATGCAAAGAAATCAAGCTATTGATTTAGTAACAGTGGTGATTTAAGTTACCGCTTTTAGAATTCTCTTTCATTTATTCGAATTTATTTTTCACTTTATATGTTATAAAATTTTTCTCTGAGTAAGCATTAATTGTGTAATTTCTACCCTTTTCCCCTTCTCATTATATCAGGTACTTCTAGAATACATATGAGTAATGTGTTGGTTTAATGGATTCTTTATAAACAATAAACTTAGAATATGATATGAGTGTTAATGTGACACTTTGGTGGTTATAACGGTAAGTTGTGGGTGAGATTAGGGGAGATGTATATTTTCTGTGTCAGGATGTCAGCTGTACTTAGATGCATAATTTTTTATTTGAAAGAAATATACATGAAAGTATATGAGTCATAAACTTCAACTAAAGTATATACTTCTTTTTGAACCACTCCATAATTCTAGTGATGGATTTTTAGATGGCAGGCATTAATGTGACCTGTTGAGTAGATAGATAACAGAGAAAATGGCTAAAGACATAAAATATTGTTAAACTTTCTAATAAATGTTCTTTTTAAAAAAACACAATAAGATCAGTGTTAAAAGCCTAATACAGTGATGTATTTAGGTACATAATACTCATTAAAATAGAAGAAAATATGATATTGAAAATGAGATTATGTATAAAATCCTTGGCAGTGTCATTTTCTGAATGCTCAGATCAATAATGTATTAATCTATAAATCAGCAGTTTTGTTTAGCCTAAATACCTACTTATATGTGTAATTTCTTCTTAAAATACCTGACATTATGGGCAACCTCTTTTGTTTATATCTAGTGATAGTACACATTTGGTGGGCCTTGACTGTCATAAAAATAATGTTTTTGAACATTGTATATTGACTTCCTGAACTCTCTTTTGCATGTGGAACTGAATCTTCCATGTTCTGTTCTCTAAGTCTTGATAATTTTTATCTATTGCATTTTGGCACTTCTGCCCTAGACCACTGACAATATTTTTTAGAGCAGGCACTTGGTCTAGCAATGGTCTTAAGTATTTTCACTGTGCCTTGCCTTATGGGAGGAGCTTCCCAGGAATCCTAGATTGCTAAATGCTTCTGTGGACCACTGCACAGCCAGAGCTTGGAATTTGTTTAACAATGGTGTCCATCTACTCAGAGTTTCCCCATGCCCTCCCTTTTCTGTCACCCCTCTGCTATTTTACCACCTAGTTTTTGTCTTTGTATGGAGTGGGGAATTGGTCAGTAGGAGGACTGTAGGCTGTAGGAAGGAGAAATACTTGATTCTAATTCCCAAGGCTACAGGGAGTTGGGGTGCCTGCTGGTTTAGAGTAGGGGTGATGTTCAGGTAATTGATAATGCTCTCAGAGCTATAATTAGGGATTTGATTATATCTTTTAACTCCTCAAGTACATTAACCACCGTTATTGCATGTAAGTCTGTTAAGTAAGAAGTCTATTTTTAGACTTGCATACACATTCAGCCTTCAAGTGTACCTTTGAAAATGCTAAGTAGAAAACAGTCAATATTAAATGATACTTTTCTACACAGTTTATTATTGCTACTTTTTATATAAGGGGCAAAAGTAAAATTATCATAAAAAAATCAGTATTTTATTTACTTGCTCATTGGTAACTGGTTTCAGCCTTACACATCTCATGTGAAAATGACATTAAAAAAATACCTTTTTATTGTGATTGCTCTTCACTTTCTTGTGATTATCAGTGGGTGATTTTAAAAAATGAGTCCAGCAGATTAGTGACCAGTGGACATGTTTTGTTTGGCTGCTTTGTTATGTTTGTACAATATATATCAAGAGACCAGGTTAGGTAGGCAGGTATATACTTGATTGCAAAACCTCTTTATTCTCTGCTTATTTAACTCACAGCATATATTTTATTTCATTTGCAAGGCCCTGTTTGGCATTTTTGAGTTTGTATCCTTGCTTTAAAAGAACAGAGGAGGCCAGGTGCCATGGCTCACACCTGTAATCCCAGCACTTTGGGAGGCCGAGGCGGGCAGATCATGAGATCAAGAGATTGAGACCATCTTGGCCAACATGGTGAAACCCACTCTCTACTAAAAATATAAAAATCTGCTGGGCCTGTTGGTGCGTGCCTGTAGTCCGAGCTGCTTGGGAGGCTGGGGCAGGAGAATCACCTGAATCCGGGAGACAGAGATTGCAGTGAGCCGAGATCACGCCGCTGTACTCCAGCCTGGCGACAGAGTGAGACTTTGTCTCAAAAAAAAAAAAAAAAGAACAGAGGATGAGCATCATAGTATATAGCAAAGGAATAGGCTTTGGAATTAGACCAACTTGGGTTCAAAATCCTGTTCTGCCTCATACCTTGTGTGTCCTTCAACAAATTAGTTGACCAAATCTTATTTGCCTAATGTGTAAAATAGGGAAAATATTATTTTTGAGGATTAAATGAGACAATTTATATGTAGCATCTAGCGAGTACTCCATAAATGATAGTGATTCTTATTGTAGACAAAGCTAATGAAAGAATCATTAGTATTATGGCTATTTTCTTAAAATACTGGAAGCACGTATTATTTTGATCCCTCATGTTCTCTCTTCTTATAATTTAAATCACTAACTTGTTCTTTGTTGAAATATGTAAATGGACTTCTCTCAAAATTTATTTGATGCTTCTTCTTAGGAGAAAAATATGTGCCTTGTAAGTTTCTTTTAATAGGTATCAATCATTCTGACCTTTCTGAAGCTATAGGGCATGAGACAAAAATAATTTATGCCAATATTAAAGTATTGTGATAGAAATGTTTCTTGATGACTTCTAGATGCTCAGCCTTAAATCAAGATTACTGGATAATATTTACCCTGTGAGCTCAAAATACAGTCTTATAGAGGTTTTACTCACTTTGGAACTAATAAGGTAAAATATAACTTGAGTTTTGGAATATAAATAACAAAAAACCTAATTTAGGAATTATTTTTAGAAAATGAAATAGTTTTAAAAGTGAATGTGTAGGCCTGTGCTGTTTGGTCTTTCAGACTTAATTGTGCAAATTAGTAATATACTGCTTAGCTTGGTTTTATTTTTGAATTCTTTAGCTTTCATATGTTAGTCTTTTTTATTTAGCATGCGTATCATTGACACAAGAAACATTGCTAATGAGGTAATAACACTGTAGCATCCATACTGATGCTGTACCTCTTTACTATTATATGTGTATCTCCTCTAACTAGGCCAGTCACACAATATGGAAGGGTAGACCTGACATATCTTATTTCAGAGTAATGCCAAGGCTTTGTCTCTTGGCTGTCCAGTCAACTTACAGCCTAGCAGTTTCTGATGCCCTAGAAAATAACATAGAACAAAATGATACAGGGAAAGTGTTTGAAAACAAAGTGATTTATACATCCACTTGTTTTTTTCTAAAATGGTCTCATTTATTAGACTATTATTGAAAAGCAAGAAACTTTTGTTTTTGTTTTTGCTCTTCTACTTATATTCCATAAAATACTACTGTGGATGAGTGTAGCTGTAGCAAAAATCAAAGTGATCAGAACTTTTAAATTTCCAGTTAGCTTGTAGGAAAATTATTCTGTAGTTTTAAAAACTACAATAGAACTAGTACAGAAGGAAAAAGAAACATCATTACTTAATATAAACAATAAAGTAAAATTATTACTTTATTTGATCAAGAGAGTGGATTTTCTTTTAATAATTAAACGCATAAAATGAGATTAAGATCAGGTTGGCAATCAGGGGATCCTGTTTGTATTAAATTTATTGAGTCATCGGGCACGGTGGCTTACGCCTATAAACCCAGCACTTTGGGAGGCTGAGATGAGTGGACCACCTGAGGTCAGGAGTTTGAGAGAAACCTGGCCAACATGGCAAAACCCTGTCTCTACTGAAAATAAAAAAATTAGCCAAATGTGGTGGTAGGCATCTGTAATCCCAGCTACTTGCGAGGCTGAGGCAGGAGAATCGCTTGAACCCAGGTGGTGGAGGCTGCAGTGAGCCAAGATCGCACCACTGAACTCCAGCCTGGGTGACAAAAACTAAACTCCAGCTCTAAACAAACAAACAACTAAATAAATAAATATTCTATTAAGTCAATCTTTATTAATCCTGTCAAATGAAGAAAAGATCGTACAGATAGTGAAAGCCTGACTTAGGGAACACTGTGAAAGAAACGTAGCTTAATTACTTTCAGTACTTAATGTCCAGGATTGGCTGCTAAGCAGAGAAGGGGGTTGGAGTAGTAAGCAGGTTTCTTTTTAAGAGAGTGAATTTAAACTGGGTGAGACTTGTCTTAAGCATGCTCATCACTCAGAATGATTTTCTGAAAGAATTTGACACTGCCGACCCTAACAGTGTTCTATTTGATTTTATACACTCCATTTTGCCTCTCTAGCCTCTTCTTCCTCTTTATTCCACATAGATGAGGATTCCCCCAAGTGTCTGTCTTGTTATTTTTTTCTTTCTCTTTTTACCCCCAGAGTTTTCAACATGTTTTTTCCTCAAATACTTAAAAAAAAAAAAAAGGGA
>PVKV010002416.1:0-33582 GCA_004027835.1 Alouatta palliata
ATAATGAAATACTGCTAAAACCAATGATTTATAAAATTCAAAATGATTCTCTCTTCTTATAATGCAGAAGAATATTAAACAATTAACTCATGAATCACTTACAGGTATGTAAGACAACTACAAAGAGCCTTTCTAGCAAGATTTTACTCACGCATCTTACATTTCAGCGTCTTTGGCCTTTCGTGGAAAAGTATATCAGTGATGCACACTTAATATAAAACAACTTCTCACATCTCTGGTGCAGCAACAATGAAGCATGTGTTCTCATGTCAGCACTGGAAATAAAGACACAGCATCAATTGATTTGAGAGTTGAATTACATCAATATTGGCTCTTCAAACTATTTAACATTTTTTCCATGCAAAAATGTGTATCTTGAATGCACTTATAACTCTACAAAAAAATAAATCTCATCCTCCTTTAAACATAAATATGAATGACTGATCTATTTTAAGTCCGGATTACCCTGTAGACTCAACACTGATTCAGTGTCACGTCCGAACATGTCAGAGCCCTGTTCCTTTCTCTTTCCCTAATGTTCACTTAGACTTGATTTTGCTTATTTTTCCCATTTACTACATTTGAAAAATACCTTTCGGTATGAACCCTGGTGTTTTGTAAGCTATAGTTTCTGAACAAATGTTCTTCCACACTTACGACATTTGAAGGGTTTCTCTCCAATGCAAATCCTCTGAATCTGAATAAACTTTAAGCAGTGGATGCAAGGCTTCCATCTAGTATAAAATGTATTTCTAATGATTTTTTTTTTTTTTCAGAAGAAATACTCTTTTGTTCTCTGGAAACTTGTATTTCATGAAAGGTCTTTCAACAGTCATTATCTTTATAATAACTTGATTAAGTACGAACTCTGATGTAGAGTAAGATGTGAGCAGTTACTAAAGGCTTTCCCTATTTTTGCATTTGTTTATTTTTTTCTCAAATATGAATGCTTTCATATACAGTCAGGTGTGAGAACTGGATAAAGGCTTTGTAACAATTTTCACACTTGTAGGATTTCTCTGCAGCATGAATTATCTGATGTACAACAAGATTTTAGGACTGGGCAAAGTTTTTTTCCACATTTGTCACATTTGTAAGGATTCTCTCCAGTATGAGTTTTCATAGGTTTAGTGAGGTCTGATGACTGCTTAAAGATGGTGCTATATTCTTCACACGTGTAGGGTTTTTCTTCAGAATGAGTTTAAAATTTAAAAATAAAAGCTAATTTAAAAATAAAAAGCCATAAAGGATCATTGTAATTATTTCAACCTTCTACTAGTTCACTCCATGCAGTTAACTCCTGTTATTCTCAATATTTGATCAACAACTCTCATGAATTCATCAACTTTCCATGAGAGTTTTAGAAATTTTTCTCTTTATTTCAATGGCACAATCTCTAATAGTATCAGAAATTCATATTTAAGAGTACTCCTCAGAGTTCTAAAGCTGATTATAAACCACTCTATAAACAGACCAAAGTAAAACCACAATTGTTAAAAACAAAGTCTTAGAACAGTCATGGTTAAAAACACAATTTACAAGGAAATTTGGTTACTTCTGTGGCATACAATTTGACATAATAATCCTAATTACTATTGATAACATATACTAAGATATATCAGAATCACAGGATTCTCATATAATTTTGGAACACATACTAATAATATATTTATATAAATATAATCCAAAGAAAGTTAAACACCATTTCATATTTGATGATGCTTCCTGTATGATTTTATTATACCAAATAAGCAAAATATGTCTCTTTTGGACTTCAGGGAACATAATATCAAAAAATTAAAAGGTCAAAAGGACTAAATTTAGAACTTGATTTTGGAAAGTTTGTCAAATTTAAAAAAAGTTTGTCAAATATAAAAAAAGTTTAAAACACTTGATATAATTAATAGTATTACAGGTCATTGTAAAATAAGTCATTCATTCAGCCAAAGTGAAAAATCAAATATTTATTCATTTATTTATTTTTAGAGATGGGGTCTCGCTTTGTTGCCCAGGCTGGAGTGCAGTGGCTATTCAAAGGTGCGATCCCACTTCTGATCAGCACGGGAGTTTTGACCTGCTCTGTTTCCAACCTGGGCTGGTTTACCCCTCGTTAAGCAACCTGGTGATCCCCCACTCCCGGGAGGTCACCATATTGATGCTGAACTAAGTGCGGACACCCAGTTGGCATAGCACACTACAGCCCAGAACTCCTGGACTGAAGCAATCCTCCAGCCTCAGCCTCCCAAGTAGCTAGGACTACAGGCACATGCCACCACCCCTGGCTCAAATATTTTTTTTAAAGGCAAAAGCCTTATTCTTTGAGAGAGGAGACTTAATTTCCCAAACAATAAGTACTAATAAAGACCGCATGAGGCCATTGAATCTGCCTCAAGTCTTATAAACAAATCCATGAAATTTTAATCATCTTGACCATAAGATATAATTTCCATAAACCTTTTTACAACTTTTATAATTTTTTAAAGACTGGGTTAATGCTCCAAGAAAAATCTTGTTAATCTGACACAGGCACACATGCTAGTCTTGCATCAGTATTTATTTGATTATTAATGTTTATAGAGAAACTCCGACATAACTTTATCTCTCAAAATTGGCCCTTAAAATCTCACACACACACCTCTTCTTCAGTAGTCCCTGGGACTAGAGGGCTTGAATAGTTTTAATTTCTGGTTCTGTGTTTCATGAATGCAGTTTATTTTTATTGTTATCACCTCCTGAGTCTGAAATGAGCGTTTAACTGCTGTCAGTGTTTAAGATTCAGCAGGACTTGGTCCTTTTTAGATGCAGGAGTCAAAGCCCTGTAACTCAACAGCACAAGGACTTTAAAAGTAATACAGAAAGTCACATGGATGTAATAGCCTTAATTAAAAACAAAACTGGCTGAGTGCGGTGGCTCATGCCTGTGCTCTCAGCACTTCGGGAGGCCGAGGTGGGTGGATCACGAGGTCAGGAGTACAAAACCAGACTGGCCAACATAGTGAAACCTCGTCTCTACTAAAAATACAAAAATTAGCCAGGCATGGTGGCGCGTGCCTGTAGTCCCAGCTACTCAGGAGGCTGAGGCAGGAGAATCACTTGAACCCAGGAGGTGGAGATTGCAGTGAGCCAAGACTGCACCACTGCACTCCAGCCTGGCGACAGAGTGAGACTCCATCTCAAAAAAACAAAAACAAAAAACTGATCTCAGTTCTCCTAAGCAAATCAAAACTTAATAATGATGTAGGAATTCTTACAATGAAACTCTTAGTCCAGTTACCAAATGACAAAAACACAAAAATAAACCCTTCTGCAGTGTGACTGCTGTTCTCTACGGGGAGTCCATTTAGATAACCTCCAAGTCAAAACTAATGAAAAAAGGGTACTGAAAAAAAGGATACTTAAATTAATTAGACATAGGAAGAATGTGTCCTAAGTGAAGGTTTTCTTTTTCTTTTCTTTTGTTTCTTTTTTTTGAGACAGGTTCTCACTCTGTCATTCAGGCTGGAGTGCAGTGGCACGATCTCAGTCCACTGCAAACTCTGCCTCCTGGGTTCAAGTGATTCTCGCACCTCAGCCTCCCCAGTAGCTGGGACTACAGGTATGCACTGCCATGCCCAACTAATTTTTTGTTTTTTTCTATTTTTTGGTAGAGACAGGGATTCACCATGTTGGCCAGGTTGATCTCTAACTCCTGACCTCAGGTGATCCACCCACCTTGGCCTCCCAAAGTGCTGGGATTACAGATGTGAGCCTGCATGCCTGGACCTATGGAGGCAATTAACCTTTTATCTGTAGCTATCTGTTAAGGAACAAAAGAAAAGGTAGTTGTTTGCATGACCCAGCTTTCAGCTTCATTTTTTTCCTTTTGGCATAGTGAATTTATTTTCCTTTCATAAAAGAAACTCTAGCCCCAAACCAAATAGATTTTATATGTGAATACCGTATCAAGACTCTCATTAGAATAGAAGATGTTCAGTGCCACACACATGTAGAGATAGATATTATCTCCCTTACTAAAGCCATTTTCAGATACTGAGAACTACTTATATTTGGGATATATGTGAGGACTAAACTCTGATTTTTTTTTGGCCAAATTCCTATCTAAGGGGTCTGGGGGAGTCATGCCCTACAAATCATCTCATCGGATGGATTTTATTTAACCCTATGTATGGTGACTTATTTTCCAACCTGACTCTGGCATAACATTATGAGAAAAGGAAGAAAATCAAAATATTTTATCCCAAAACATGTTTATTTGCCATAGTTTGAAATGGCCCTGCAAAGCTGTTCTTTGTGGGGGAAAATGTGCATCTGTAAAGACTCTCTATTCACATAGCTAGATCTTTTTCTTCCAGACCCTCCCAATCCTAAAGAGATTAACTAAGATCTGAAAAGGAAACATTTGCCATCTGTTGTCTCTAAGGACAACCACTATAAGACTTCAAGAGAACTTTGGTCTCCACAATCTTTTATCTTAACTTGAATATTCCCTTTCTACCAATCCCAGGTCTTTAGACAAACTCAACCAATTGTCAACCAAAAAAATGTTTAAATTCACCTATAGCCTGGAAGCACCTCTACCCCCACAACTGTTTGAGTTGTCCTGCCTTTCTGGACCAAACAAATGTATTTCTTAAATGTGATTGATGTCTCACGCTTCTCTAAAATGTATAAAACCAAGCTGGCCCCAACCACCTGAGGCACGCGTTCTCAGGACCTCCTGAGGGCTGTGTCATAGGCCATGGTTACTCATACTTGGCTCAGAATAAATCTCTTCAAATATTTTACAGAGTTCAACTCTTTTTACAGATGCGATTTGTGGGTATACTTTCCCCCTAGTAATTCACTGGTGACACAGTATCCTGATCTAAACAGTGATTCACTATGCCAGGACTTGAAAACAATTGAACAACAAAAACAGCAGAAATCTATGATTTGGGTGAAAAAAAAATCATATTTCCAGGCCATTTTAGAATAATCTGGCATGGATTTATTTCCAAAATAACCTACAGTTTGAGCCAATTTGAACGAAAGATCATGCTCTGGGCCATTTTCGGAAAGAAAAACTGCTTTAAGGCTTACATAAAACAACGAAATACAACAAACAAACCTTAAAAACTCCACAATTTGAACGAATATGGATAAATAAACTGCATGTCTGTGTCACTCTGGGAAAAAATTATGGTGAAGACCTCATGTCCACCGCCTGCCCCCACCCCAGGATTTAGCAGATTTGGATTAAATATTTTTACACCATTTTAGAAGAAAAACATGGCATGCAATTATGTCCAAAATTACATTTCTGGCAAGTCTGAATGAAAAAAATCATCTTTTTGAATCGTTTTGGAAAAAAAATTTTGCATTGGACTTAAATCTTCCATTTTTTGGAAGAAAAAGCTGGGATAGGGCTGATGTGCCAAAAAACTGGAGAAAATCTGGATAAAAAAAAAATCATGTTTGGGGTCATTTTGAAAGAAAGTCTGAGACAGGACTTAGGTCTAATAAACCCTACAATGTTAGTAAATTTTAAGAAAAAATATTTCCCAGTCAATTACAAAGAACAATCTGGCATAGAACTTATCCCCAAAATCACAATTTAAGGAAATTTGGATAAAATATCACATTTTTAGGTTACTCTGGAAGAAAATTCTGGCACAGAAATTATTTCCAAAAAAGTCATTATTTGAGCCAATTTGATTGAAAAAGCACACTTCCAGGCCATTTAGAAGAAAAGTCTTACACATGATTTAGATCTAAAGATCCTAAGATTTCAGTAAATTTGGATGAGAAATAATATTTTCTGCATATTTTAAAAGGAAAATCTGGTGTAGAACTTAGTTCCAATAGGCCTCCAAATTTGAGCAGATTTGGATGAAAATATCACATTTCCAGGGTATCTGAGGGAAAATATCCAGCATGAGTTAATTCCCCAGAAAACTACTATTTCTATAAATTTGGATTTTTAAAACTCATGTTTATTCTTCATTTCAGGACAAATTCGGCAAAGAATTTGTGTACCCTAAAACCCATGATTTGAATGAATTTGAATGAAGAGTGTATTTATTTCTGAGCAACTTTGCAAAATAATGTAGCATAGAATTTATGACCACATGTCCTAAAAACTTGAGCAAATTTACACGAAAAGTTACATTTCTGGGTCATTTTAGAAAAACTTGGCATAAGAATTATTTCTAAACACCTGTAAGATTTAGTGAGTTTGGATGGAAAATAATCCTGTTTTCAAGACCATTTTGGAAGAAAAATATAGTATGGTATTACATCCAGGAAACCTTACTTATGCAAATTTGAATGCAAATTGTCTTTGTGGGCCATTTTAGAAGAAAATTCTGCTGTTGGGCTTATATTTAAAAAAAACCCACTGATTATTTAACTACTGGAGCTATATACTAAGTTTTGAAATTCGGAAGTATAAGCTCTCCAACTTTATTCTTGTAAAAATATGTTCTTTGATTGCCTCTTTTTATTTTTTATTTTTTTTGAGACAGAATCTCACTCTGTTGCCCAGGCTGGAGTGCAGTGGCACGATCTTAGCTCATTGTAACCTCTGCCTCCCAGGTTCAAGCAATTCTTCTGCCTCAGCCTCCCAAGTAGCAGGGACTACAGGTCTGTGTCATCACACCCAGCTAATTTTTGCATTTTTAGTAGAGATGGGGTTTCACCATATTGGCCAGGTTGGTCTTGAACTCCTGACCTCGTGATCTGCCCACCTTGGCCTCCCAAAGTCCTGGGATTATAGGCAAGAGCCACCATGCCCAGACTGATTGCCTCTTTTTAACCTAAAACTTAGCACCCTGGACAGTGTTCTCAGACTGTGTGTCCCATCCCTGCTCCCACTGACTAATCTTGGAGATTCTTTCATATAAGTACATAATGATGTTTCTCATTCTTTGTTATGGCAGCATATTGTTCTTTTTGTGCATGATTTTTATTTAATCAGTTCTTCTACTCAACATGTTTTTCTTTGCTAAAATTTGAAATCACTCACTACTGCACTGAATAACTTATCTAAATCATTTTGCACATGAACATGTACAGCTACTGAATAAATTCCATTAAGTGAGATTTTGAGCTCAAAGGGAATATGAATTTTAAATTTTGATAGATATTACCAAGTTGTCCACCAGAAGACTTGTGCCAATTTGTATTCCCAAGACTAATGTATATGTGTGCCTGTTTCTACCATCTACAATACTATGTTCAAATTTTGTAGTCTCTGCTAATCTGGCAGGTGCAAATATCTCTGTGTGGTTTTCATTTGTATCTTTACTGATGTCAAAGATGTTTTTGAATGAAAGAAGACTTCTCTTCCTATGCTGTGATCTGTCCTTTTATTTTTTAGTATCTTCTATTGTGTTGCTGATTTTTAAAACTTCATTTCTAATGGCATTATGCAAATAGGAAAGACAGCATCCCACTCCACCAAGTTTGTCTTTTGTTTTGGCTGTGTGAGTTGCCTTGTAGAATTTAGTTTTGTGTAGACTAATTTGACCTTTTTCATTATGACTTTGAGATTTTGAATCAGTTAGAAAGTCAGTCCTGGGTTATAAAGGTGTTCCAATGATCTACTGCTGTATAACAGACAATCCTAAAATTTGAGGCTTAAAACAACTACTGTACCAAGCCTCAGTTCTATAGGTTGATTGAGCTCAGCTGAAAGGTCCTCACCTGAAGTCCCTCAATTGGTTGCAGGTGTCGGCTAGGATTTGTCATCTGAAAGGCCTGACAAGACAGGACATCCAAAATAGCGCTCCCACATGACTGGAGTTGAGGCTCACTGTTGGCTAGCTCAGCTATGGCTGATTACGAGTGCCTCTATGAGGCCTCTCCATGTGACTAGAAGTTTTCACAGCATGGCAGCAGGGCTCAAAGAGTAGAAGCTGTAAGGCTTCTTATGAACTAGTCTCAGAAGTCTCATTATGTCACTTCTGCTACACCCTCTTGATGAAGCAAGTCACTAAGACCAGCCCAGATACATGGGGAAGGTAACACGTCCATTCCATGTGAAATATATACCCATCCCTCCAAAGATGCCCCCAAAGTCTTATCCCACTTTGGCTTTGGCTCAAAGATCAGGATCTCATTCTCTAAATCAGGTCAAGGTATAAATGATGCTTTACCTGAAGACCTGTGAACCAAAGAAGCATATCTAACATCCAGTGTTGATTCAGAGATAACTATCCCTAAAAAGTGCTTCTGTTAAAAAATGGGGAACTAGCAGGTGCTGGTTCATAGAAATTGAGCAGTTCAGCTGGGCATATGCCACCAGTATCCTTAGTAGCACCGTACTGCCCCTCAGAGTGATTCTTCATGATGTCTGTAGTCCATGTTATTCTTCCTTTTCCATGAGAAATGGCCTGTCCTTGCAGCTTAGTAGGTTTCTCAGCCTGCCTCCCTGCCCAAAGAAAGAGGTAGGGGCTTTTCTGTACTTTTCAGAGCAAGCTAGTGTTTCTTTTACAAATATGGGTTCCCTATGCTTCTTATTGAAGCTCATTCCGTTAGACAAAACCCATATCCACAAAGCTCTTTAAGACAAGCCCCTCATTTGGGTTGAGTGTCAAGGTGCTATGGGATGATTCCCTTAAAATTTGGAACCATTTTGTGTATAGTCTAGGAGCCACACACTTAAATATTTCTGAAGTCTTAAAAAGGAGTCTTACAGTTGCACCCTTGAGATGATCTTTACCTTGAAGGCCACTTATTTTGAGCAAAACCACCCAGTGGAGCAGGTATGGTTAATAATATTTACATAGGGTTAAATACCTTAAGCCCTGAGACAGGAGAACTGTTTCGACTATGTGGCTAAAGGACCTTAGACCAGTCACCTGATGACTGACATGGGGATTGGGTCCTGGGATAGAGGAACATCACTAAAAGTCCTAAACAATGGTATTACAGGACTGATTGGGGAATGCAGCTTCAAGGGTATTATCACTGTTATTGGAGGGCCGAGGAAAACACATGGTTAAAGATTGTCATATACAGTCAAGATCATTAGGTGATTTAGTCATTTTGCAAACACTGTAGAGTGTACTTACGCAAACCTAGATAGCATAGCCTCCTATACACCTGGGCTATATGGTATAGCCTATTGCTCATAGGCTACAAACCTGTGTAGCAGGTCACCCTGCGTACTGTAGGCACTGAGTACTGTGGGCAACTGTAACACAATGGTAAGTATTTGTGCATTTAAATATAGAAAAAGTAAGGTAAAATACAGCATAAAAGACAAAAAAAAAAGGTACACCTGCACAGGGCACTTACCATGAACAGTAAGTTGCAGAACTGGAAGTTGCTCTGGGTGAGTCAGTGAGTGGTGAGTTAATATGAAGGCCTGGACACTACTGTACATTACTACAGACATAAATATTGTACCCTTAGGCTACACTCAATTGATTTTTAAATTTTTCTTCAGTAATAAATTAGCCTTAGCTTACTATAATTTTTAACTTTATACGCTTTAAAATGTTTTCTTTACTTTTTGACTCTTTTGTAACTTAGCTTAAAACAAACACATTGTACAGTTGTACAAAAAATTCTTCATTTTATCCTTACCCTATATGCATTTTCTATTTTAAAAATTAATTTTTGTTGTTGTTGTTGTTAAAAACTAAGACATGCCGGGCACAGTGACTCATGCTTGTAATCCCAGTACTTTGGGAGGCTGAGGCGGGCGGATCACCTGAGGTCATGAGTTCAAGACCAGACTGACCAACATGGCGAAACCCTGTCTCTACTAAAAATACAAAATTAGTCGGGTGTGATGGTGCATGCCTATGATCCCAGCTAGTGGGGAGGCTGAGGCAAATGAATCACTTGAACCCGGGAGGTGGAGGTTGTGGTGAGCCGAGATCGCACCACTGTACTCCAGCCCAGGCAACAAGAGCAAAACTCTGTCTCAAAAAAAAAAAAAAAAAAAAAAAAACCTAAGATACAAGCACACACATTAGCCTAGGCCTATACAGGGTCAGGATTATCAATATCACTGTCCTACCCACCTCCATATCTTGTCCCACTGGGAGGTCTACCATGTCATCGTAGTGTCAATGTCAAGGTCAGCAGGGAGAGGAATTTTTTTTTCAGCTCCACTATAATCTTATGAGCCCACCATTGTATATGCAGTCCATCATAGACAAACATGCAGTGGCTGACTGGAGTTATGGGGGTGCTGATGAGGTGGTATAGTTGGGGGTGGTTGGGGGTTATCCATTTTCTTGGTGGTAACTGAGATCCAAGGCTCTGCTTAGTCACAGCTGAAAGACCAGGCCCTGGGACGGGAGTGTTGGGGACAATGTTTTGGTGAGAGGGCCCCCGATGGAAGAACCAGGGACTAAAAAGTCTGAGAAATGCAACAAAGGCAGTCAGGAGATGATTCAGCAAAGGCAACAACGGAGATGTTTGAAAGCTGGGAGGAGAGAAGCAGGAAAGGGGGCTGTCACAGCCAAGGGATGTAGGTAGCTGCAGATGAAGCTGGACTAGAGGAAGGCACATTTTCCAGAAGATCCCCTCCCTTCCCCAGAAATCTCTTTATATAGTCCCTAGATTCTCTCCTCATACAAAGGACCAGTCTTTCCAATAAATCTACAAATGATTTGGCTCTTGTTTTCCAAGGAAATGAATTCCTGTAAAATAGTGGACTTAAGAGTTTCAGATGTCTGTATCACTCCTGATCCCTGTTAAAGATGAGTGAATGAGGGACACAGCCACAGTTACAGATGTAAAAAGAAGCCAAGTTTATTACAACTGAAGGCCACAAAACATGGAGGAGACTTAGTGTGGAGAAAGTAAACAGTCAATGTCCTTTGACCACTTACAGAATGCATCTCTCTACTCCATTTCATCAAAGTGTCAACATTCTGTTAGTTCTTGCCACCATCTTCACCTTCAGAGAGAGTGTAAGGAGTCGGAAGGTTGGCCCGCACATGGCTCAGGGCCGGGCTGCAGCGGCAGTCTATGGTGGACAGACTTGGTCTTCTGTGTCTGCGGAGGTGAGACTTAAGGCTGAAGCCCTGCCCACACGTCTTGCACACATACGGCTTCTCCCCCTTATGTGTCATTTGATGTAAGGTGAGGTGTGACTTTTGTATAAAGCCTTGGCCACACACTCTGCACATACAAGGCTTCTCTTCTGAGTGAGCCCGCTTATGTGTGATTAGAGCCGACTTATTGCCAAAGCCCAGTCCACACTGCCTGCACATGTAGGGCTTCTCCCGTGAGTGCTTCCGCTTGTGCCTGATGAGACCAGCCTGGTGGCTAAAGCCTCGCCCGCACTCCCGGCACACATACGGCTTCTCCCCTGAGTGCGTCCTCTGGTGTGCAACAAGGTTTGACTTCTGGCTGAAGCCTCGCCCGCACTCCTCACACACCATGGGCTTCTCCCCTGAGTGCGTCCTCTGGTGTCTGATGAGGTTGGATTGCTGGCTGAAGCCCCGGCCACAGTCCTTGCACACAATGGGCTTCTCCCCTGAGTGTATGTTCTGGTGTCTGTTGAGGTGTGACTTGAGACTAAAGCCTCGCCCGCACACTCCACACACATACGGCTTCTCCCCGGTGTGTGTCCGCCTGTGAGAGATGAGGGTTGAATTCTGGCTGAAGCTGTGCCCACACACCCCGCACACGTAGGGCTTCTCTTTTGAGTGTGTCCTCTGGTGGTTGACAAGGGTGGTCCTCTGCCTGAAGCATCGCCCACACTCCTTGCAGGCGTAGGGCTTCTCCCCGGAGTGCGTCCTCTGGTGGGAGATGAGGTTTGACCTGTCACTGAAGCCCAGGCCGCAATCACTGCACACGATGGTCTTCTCCTCTAAGTGTGTCCTCTGGTGTCTCACGACGGCCGACTTCTGGCTGAAGCCTTTGCCACACTCCCGGCACACGTAAGGCTTTTCCCCCGAGTGTGTCCTCTGGTGTATGATGAGGTTGGACTTCTGGCTGAAGCCTCGCCCACACTCACTGCACATGTAAGGCTTCTCGCCAGAGTGTGTCCGCTCGTGTATGATGAGCGTCGACTTCCGGTTAAAGCCTCGTCCACACTCCCTGCACACAATCGGCTTCTCCCCCGAGTGTGCCTTCTGGTGTCTGGCGAGGCTCTTCTTCAAGCTGAAGCCCTTCTCACATACCCCGCACACGTAGGGCTTCTCCCCTGAGTGTATCCGCTGGTGACTGAGCAGGTTTGTCATCTTGCTGAAGCTCAGTCCACACTCACCACAATTGACTGTTCCAAATCCTAAGACTTCTATCCTCTTCAACAATTTGTCTGTTTCCTCAGGGTTCCTCGTCTGAGCTGGGCTGGCTTCCAACTCCACCCCTTTGAGGCCATTCCGAGAGCTGACTGGCTGCCTCTGGGCTGGCCTGGAGAATGCTCCCAGAGTCCTTTTCTTTGTTTTTCCAAACAAAGGCCTGGCACCTTCTCCCTTGGAACCTTCTGGTTGATCACTCCAGGGACTCCCATCAGAGGTTTGTTGCTGCCTCTCCTGGTCCGCTGGGCCCAGATCCCTGGGCTGGATGTGACCTTCTGCACACAAGCATGTGAAGATCCAGGGGGGATGATTACACAGCACGTGCTGCATGGGGAATTTCTGACCGGAGAAACCCGGAGGGCAGAAAGGATCGAGGTAGAGTTCTGGCTCTGGATCTGCCGCACAGAGAAAAGTGTGAGTCACAACTGAGTCCTCAGTGGGCAGTCTGAGCTTAGTCAGATCCCCGAGGCTTCAAAACCCTTAGGCCTTAAGTGTCATCCAGCCAGGACTTCCTTTACATGGCCTACTCTCCAGCCTACCACTACTTCTTACGTTTTCCATTACAATCTAGAAAACCCACTCATGAGACCTGTTCTACATATCAGACTATACAAGCATCCCTGGCATTTTGGGATGTGTAAATAGGGCCAGTATGGACTTCCCCTCACCTTCAATACAATTAATTACCTTCTAACTCACAACCACCCACACTAAGATAAACCATGTCCACAAATACTTTTTTCTTTGATGGAAAGATCTCTAACCCTAGGACCCACGTGGAAATGTCCTTCCTTGTTTCCATATGAGGACAAGGGGATGGGATTGAGAAAGCAGTTATTTGCAGTGAACAGAGAAGCCCTTGTGTAAGGAGGAGTGTGAGAGGGTGATGAAACAGTGTCACACGCCCAAACTCCTGTCTCCCCACTCAACAAAGATTTGTTAGATTACTCTGTGCCAGAATTTCTAGGAGGCAGTGGGCTTTCAGCAATGGACAACACAGAGCCCAGGCCCCCAATGACTTAAAAGTCCTGGTACTCCCAACCCATTTCCATAGTGTAAATAAAATTTTCCCCAAAAATCAGTGTGAAAGAAGAAATTTCTACTTGTAGTACCTCTTGTGTAGATGTCAACACTGAGTATACTGTTTATCACAACTGGGTCCAGTCAGCTGAAGGCAATCAATGACCAGGCAATATGAGTAACTGAGATGAGGTAGAGATCTCAACAGATCTACCCGAATGCTCTTTTCTTGACCAATGAACAATCAAACTTATTAAAACTGTGTACACATCCACATTCCGGAATGATTCCATGCTACATGGAATGCTACTTTTCAATCCTAATTACAATGAGCAGAACCACCTTTCTCTAACACTTAAAAATTCCTTACTCTTCCTACTCAGCAAACTGCTTAAGTGAATGTCTTCCCTTCTGTGTTTCATTGCCTGGCCAGTAAATAAGCTCAATGTTTCTCCTTTCAGTAGCTGTGGTGGCCTCTACCTCAGGCTTTGATGACAAAGGAACCAAAGCCATCAAAACTGATACCTGCCTCCCCCAACACCAGCGCTGAGGAGCTCCTGCAGAGAAAGCCTGCTCTTCCAGCCCTTATACTCAGGTCGGGTGCTCAGTGGTCCCTCAAGATCCTTTCTCAGCAGTAAATCCTTGCTGCTCTCACTGAGTTCTCACTAAGTTTATTTGGTTTAGTCGAGGCTGTCTGAGGTTCCACAACTCATAACTGATTTTGTATTTCGATTTCTGGCCAGCCAACTTCCTTGAGCTTATGGAAACTTGGGTTGGGTGGAGTTGTCAAATTTGATTTACTGACTGTTTTGTTTCTCTTCAATATGATGGGAGAAGGGAAGCAACTACTTGTATATCCTTGGCTTACCTTCATACATATTAGGTCATAGTAATGGGTCAGTAGGTCTTTCAGCAGTAAAAGGAACGTCTGTGTCTGTCCTGAGTTAAGCACAGTGACTGTGATTTTGACACAGGTAATACCTCCCACCTACCCTTTTAAGAACCAAGGCTTCTGAGATGTAGGCTTAATACAGCCCTAACTTCTGTGCCTATATGTAAAATGGCAGGCTTTTATTTATACTAAGTGTATTTCAGAATTATAGCAGGGACTTCAGAGAAATCTGAACTTCAACATAGTTTAAACATTTACATGGAGTGACAGAAGAAAAACAAAACTTCAATTCTCTTTTAGTCAGTTTTTTAGTTGGTCATCAAATCTGCCATTCTGTGTATACACTAGGAATATTTAGCTTGAGAAGAAATTTTAACACAAAATATTATCAGGTTAATGAATTCGTTTATAAAGTATTTTAAATCTAAGGTGCTACTGCACTGATAGGTTTATAAAGACTAATGGGCTCTGACACAAATTTAAAATTAAAAAAAAACTCGAGAACAACCAAATTAAAAAAAAAACTAGGCCAGGCATGGTGGCTCACATCTATAATCTCAGCACTTTGGGAGGCTGAGGCGAGTGGATCACTTGAGGTAAGGAGTTTGAGACCAGCCTGCCCAACATGGTGAAACCCTGTCTTTACTAAAAATACAAAAATTAGCTGGGCGTGGGTGGTACACACCTGTAATCCCGGCTACCTGGGAGGCTGAGGCAGACGCTTGAACCCGGGTTGCGGAAGTTGCAGTGAGCCAAGATCACACCACTGCAATCCTGCCTGGGGAACAGAGCAAGATGCCATCTTATTTAAATAAAAAGAAAAAAAAAAAAAAAAAAGAAAAGAAAGAAAGAAATATGCCAATTTCTGAAGAAAATCTTTCTTGCTGCAGCTGCAGCTCTGGCTCTGAAGAAAAAAGTTTAACTGTGGTATGAGCCAGGCGCCTTGGTTATTAGGTCACACTATAAGAAAGAAATGTGAGGCACTCAGGGCTTATCTAGTACAATATGTAAACAACCTTACTAGCTGGTATATAACTGTAAAGGGGGGAATCAATATTGCAAAATAAGATAAAGCCTGTAAATGAGACAAATGTAATGTCTTCTCCCTTATTTTATCAGTGTAAATATAACATTAGCATAATATTCTAGTGATATAAAACTTGGTTCATATTAAACTCAAAGAAAGTTTAACTAAACTTCCAAGACTAATATATAGGTTCAGTATCGCTAATCTTCAAAGTTCCAAAATCTGAAAATCTTTAAGCACCAACATGCAGCCACAAGTAGAAAATTCCACATCTGATCTCAGGTGACAGATTGCAGTCAAAACATAGGTACATGAAACTCAGTCTATTCAGCACCCTCAAAGGAAAAATATAATTATCTTCAGGCTAAGTGCATAAGGTATACACCAAACATAAATGAAATTCCTGTTTAGACTTGAGTCTTATACCCAAGGTATTTTATTATGTATATGGTAATATTCCAAACTGCAAACCAAACAAACAAAAACCCACAATCTGAAATGCTTACGGCCCTAAGCATTTGGATAAGGGATACTCAACCTATACTGATTTTAAAAATCAGATAGGCTAACATTGCATTCATAAATATTTAAGATTAGGCAAATATAGATATATGTGTCCAACTAATATCTTGTAATTTACAGATAGTATCAGAAATTATGTGAATCTACAATTACTTTACTCAAAGTAAATACCAGATATAGCATATTTTTCAGGCAATTTTTAACTTAAGACTGATTATGCTGTTTTTCAATATCTATGATCTCTGTTAGGAAATTATTATAAGAATAAATATTGTTGTTAAAAAATTCAAAAACAAAACTATACAAAGTGTTCTCAAGCAATAATTTTACTTGTATTTTTGCCTAAACTAATGAGATCAGTCTTATGTTTATTTTACAGACTGAAACTTAAAACTTTATCGTCCATCAACGTCACATATGCTTAAAAACACGTACAATTATTTAGTTTGCCAATAAACAGAAAAAGAGCTTAAACTTAACAATAATACTGGTAACTAAAAAGGAATTATAACATGGTATGTAATTTCTGTATTCCATATGAAAAATAACTAATTTTTGTCTTCTGTATACTCAACTTAGAAAATAAAAGCTCTATTTTTACTTCACAAGATTTTCAACTCCTCATTCTTTATTGTTTAAAAGTTTTTAGAGACAGGATCTCTCTGTGTGGCCCAGGCTGAAATGTAGTGGTACAATCATAGTTCACGTAGCCCAAACTCCTGGGCTCAAGCAATCCTCCCTCCTTAGCTTCCTGAGTAGCTGGGACTACAGGCACACACCACCTCATCCTGGTTATTTATAAAAATTTTTTTACAGACAGGGTCTCACTATGTTGCCCAGGCTGGTCTTGAACTCCTGGCCCCAAGTGATCCTCCTGCCTTGGTCTCCCTCGAATATAGGCACAAGCCACAGCACCTGGCTTTAATTCTCATTCTTATGCTTCTGTGTTACCTCTTACCAAGCTCTTCAGTCAATTTAAATAACAAAGATTATTCACTTCAGGAGGGTATATAATTCTTCATAATTATGGTAACTCCTGTTACTTTTTAAAAAACAAATTAATTTTTAAATTGACAAATAAAAATGTATATATTCATTGGGCACATTTGGAAATACATAGAAATTGTGACATGGCTCAATTGAGCTAATTAACATATGTATCACCTCACATACCTATCATTTTTTGTGTTGAGAACACCTAAAATCTACTCTCTTAGTGATTTTCAAGAATACACATAGTGTTATTAACTGTAGTTATCATGTTATACAACAGATCTCTTGAACTTATTCCTTCTATGTGAAAATCCTTTGACCACCATCTTCCCCCACAACCCCCATCCTCTAGTAACCACCATTCTATTCTCTGCCTCTATGAGTTCAACCTTTTTATATTGCACATATAAGTAAGATTGTGTGGTATTTGTCTTTCTGTGACTGGCTTATTTCACTTAACATAACATCCTCCAGGTTCATCCACGTTGTTACAAATGATTCTGTTACATTTATTGAATAAGCATTCTGACCATTGAAACAGCCAAGAAAATTCAGTGTTTTTCTTGTAACTAGCCTATTTTGAGGATTCTGATATTGCCTGTCTTAAATCCAAGTCCCAAATATAGAATAATGAAACTGTTAAGATGTATTGTACACCTACAACTGTCTTCCTCCTGTTACACATATATTTTTGGTTTCCAAGACAGCTTCCTGGACAATCACAATGACTTGTTCCTTGGATTGTACAGCATTTTTTTTTAAATTGCTCAACATCATTGTGAGAGCTGCTGTTTTTCTTTAAATTAAATCAAGGATTAAAAACAAGACTTTGGGAGGCCGAGGAGGGTGGATCACCTGACGTCAAGACTTCGAAACCAGCATGACCAACATGGTGAAAACCCATCTCTACTGAAAATACAAAAAATTAGCTGGGCGTGGTGGTGCATGCCTGTAATCCCAGCTACTCAGGAGACTGGGGCAGGAGAATCACTTGAACCTAGGAGGCAGAGGTTGCAGTAAGCCGAGATTGTGCCAGGCACTCAAGCCTGGGCAATAAGAATGAAACTCTGTCTCAAAATAAATAAATAAATAAATAAATAAATAAATAAAAATAAATAAAAAATAAGAGACAAAAAAGATAGGTTTCACTTTAAGACAATGACAGGTAAGCTGCTTGTTATTAATATAAATGTTTTGGTAATTCTATACTTTTCAGGTTGAGAAAAACACATATTTGTGTAATGTACAAAGGTCAGGGTATAGCATTTTCCCAGCCGCCACCTGCCAATTCTAGAATGAACACACAGGTCAAATAATGCCCCTACATCCTCTCCTTCTCTGTCCAATATTGCCTCCATGTCCTTGGCTAGACCTACCTCTGTTGTCCTTTGAGAGGAAGATTTTTCTAAGATTCCCTTAAGCAGATAAACAGCTTCTTCCTCTCATATCTCAAGCATTACAGAGTGGGGTGAATGTCCTTGTTTTGTAACATGGCTTCTACACCACTACCTACCATACTTCTTTTAGGATCATCCACAGGCCTCCTGGTTTCACACACTGCCCTGAATATCTGATTACCTACCAGCCTCACATCCTCTCCACACCAATACCTGTCAGCATTCTCAGGGTGCTCCACAGGGCTGAGTCCCTCCCTGGCTAGGACTCCAGCCTCTCAGCAACACTGACCTCACCTGCACTGTGAATGCTGTTCACAGACACTGCACAATCTTCACATTCTCTCCTGTGCACATTCCCTTCTTTGACACAGCCTTTTCTTCTACCTTCTGGCTCACTTTGCTCAAGCATCATGGGCATGTTGGTTCCTGACCTTTTTTGGGGCTTCAATCCATGACCTTTCAGCTTATACACCAGTCCCTCATCTTTACTTCTTCATACAACTGAGATCCAATGGACTTATATATCCAACTGACCTTTTATGGAACTATATATTCAACGGAGTCTATGAAACCATCATGGTGCTCTCATAAGCATGCTGTTCTGGGCTGAGTTGTGTTCCCCCCAAATTCTTATGTTGAAGTTGTAACCCCTAATGTGATTGTATTTGGAGACAAGGACTTCAAAGAAGTAATTAAGGTTAAATGAGGTCATGAGGGTGTGCTCTAATCCAATGGGGCAGGTGTTCTTTTGAGGAAGAGACAACAAGAATGTGTAAGCACAGAGAAAGGGGCCATGTGAGGACACAGGGAGAAGGCAGCCATCTGTAAGTTAAGGAGTGAGGCCTCAGAGCAACCAAACCTGCTGACAAGTTGATCTTGGACTTCTGGCCTCCAGAACTATATGTAAATGAATTTCTGTTGTTTAAGCCACCTAGTCCATGATATTTTGTTATGGTGGCCCAAGGTGACTGTAGGGGTTCAGTCAGGATGGTGGGAGAGACTGTAAAACTATAATAGTCACAAACCTACTTGGAAGGCCAGAAGATTTTTGCGAAAGCCTTAGGAATGAAATTATGGCTGAAGGCAGCCTAATCCCCTTTTCTTGTGCAAATGACATAGAGTACATACAAAGGAATGTAAGGGAGTTTATCTACATAAGTTGTTTACTCATGTGATCCTAAAACTAACCTTTAATCATTTGCAGGCCACATGGCTCTCTCAGGGGGAGGGCGACCAGGTGTGGTGTTTGCTTTAGGCCTCAGAACCTGGCCTTTAATCAGTATCCACAGGTGTGTTGACTCAGAGTGTCTGTTATTAAATATATACTGAATAAATGCCTGGAGTGCCAGCTGATCAGGGCCGGTGGCTGCCAACTCTCTCTGCAGTGTCTGTGGCCACATACCTCTAGCCCACTCTTTCACTGTGTTCTGTGTTTGAGTGTATTTATTCATCTGTCACTGGGCCACAATCTGCCGGTCGGACCCCAACAGGTGACTAATACAGATGCTTTACTTCCTTTGCCCTGACTTCCCTTCTTTCCTAGCGCTGTAGTAAAACACCTACTCATCTGCCTCAGAGTCAACCCCTGAACAAGTCTCATGAAATTCATCAGTTATTAAGTAAACATGAAAGGCTAAAGTCCCTATTAAAAGTTAACACCATTTGGTTTGACAGCAAATGCAACACCAGCTACATGCTGCTGCTTAAAAGCAAAACACCCAAATGACATTGTTTTTATTTTAAAAGGATGAACAATGAAATACCAAAAATATGCACAAGAAAGTGTCATGCTAGGACTAATAAGAAATAAAGAGGGCGTTAAAGGAAAGAATATCACATGGAACTATGAGAATTTCAGTATTAAAAACTTCATTAATGAATATTATCATGAATCTTTATATACTTAATAGTACAATAAAGTGAAATATAACAGAAAAACTTAGAAATAAATGAAGAACTTGATATAAATTACAATGACTGTGGAGACCTTTAGGATTCCTTCTAACAGACGAACAGTAGGGATATAAGCAAGTTGAAAAATAGAAACAATTTATATTACATATGCTTTAGTCACTCAATTCAAAGACAGAATTAATGAATTTTATAAAAACAAGAGGAAAAAATTTCCTACCTAGAAAAAGATAATATATACTTCTGTGTATGAAACATTTATAAAATTGTCAAAAGAATTTAAAAAAACCACATATGTAATTTCTTGAAGTTATCTATACCTCTGTCATTTAAAAATAATGCAACATAGGATGAAAAATTCTCAGCAGCCCCTTGTCCAACCCTCCCCAATTCTATCCCCACAGAGGTAACCTTTAGTAATGGTAAATAACAACAGACTTCTATGTTCACATAAACATATGGATATATACTCTTTCACACCCTTCTCTTTAGCAAAAAACTAAACTGCGTAATATACAAAGTTCTATAACTTTTTCACTTAATAAGGTATTCAGTGTCTGATTTAAAGAAGATAAAGAAAAATTTGATTATAATTAGTGAATAGAGAGGAAATGTCACAACAAAGAAAAGTGTAGTGAAAGTAAATGGAAATTGCAGAACTGAAAAACAAGTGAAATGAAGGATTCACTGGCCAGAGCTTAGCATATGGAAATGACAAATGAGACAGTACACTTGAAGACAGACCAGCAAAAATAATCCAATCTAAAGAACAGGGAGAAAAAAAGATTTAAAAATATGGAAAGGATCAATAACCTGTGGGATTATATAAAAAGAACTTATACACATGTACCTGTAGTCCCAAAAGGGGACAGAGAGAATCTGGCAGATAAAAACATGTAAAGGAAGAATGTACTTAAGGCAGTCACATCACAGTGGAACTGCTAAATACCAAAAGTACAGAGAAAAGTAGCCAAGGAAATAAAGCTAAATTATGTTCAATGGTGACTTCTCCATTAGAAACAATGGCAGGCGGAACAATGGAATGTTATCTTTAAAGTGCTAAAAAAATAACCAATGTAGAATTCTATATCTAGTGAAGATACACTTCAAGAATGCAGGTAAAATAAAAACACTTTCAGAAGCAATAGAGAATACACTGCCACCTGTACCACAAGAAATGCCAAATGAAGTTCTTAAAGTTCAAGAAAAATAATACCAAAGGTAAACTCAGGTTTAAAAAAAAAAAAAAACCAGAAAATGATAAATTATCTGGATGAGTTAAAGACTATTTTTTCTCTTAATTAAAAAAATACATGGTAGAAAATAAATACATATGAGTATTTATAAAACAAACATTTTAATATTGTAATAAGGAGTGTATAATACAAATAAATATAGCATAAAGGATGTTGGGAGGAGTGAGTGACTGGAACTGTGCAATTGCAATGCTCTTACATTTTATATTTTGCTCAGATTAAATATTAATAGAATATACAAAATTAATGTATTGTACTCCCTTAGAGCACAGGCTAGCAAATTTTTTCTTAAAGATGGTCAATAGTTCAGGCTTTGATGGTGAAGAGGCAAAATTAAGGATATTATATAGTTATATAACATTATAAAATATAAAAGCCATTGTTGAATAGCTCACAGTTTTTTTAGAATTCCATTTCAATTTCTCTATTGACTTTTTAGATTTCTTTCTCCCACTGGACTTGCCTTCTTTCTTTAGCTCACAGGTGTTTCCATATTCTTGATGATCTTTTTCAAAAACAATAACAAGAGAAAGAAGCCCATAAATATGGCAGAGAACTGAGTGAGCTAGAGAGGAGAAACCCAGTGGGAGGAAGGAAGGCTTCCTAGCAGACGAAGGAGACAAGAGACCCACCAGGAAAGACCCATCCATACTCAAATGAAGATGGAGATCTGGAAGGAGGCCGTGTCAGGCAATCTAAACAGAAGCCCAGGAGGTCAGGGGAACAGCTTCCCTCCCCAGCACCTGAGCAATGCCTCCTTTCCCCCAGTCCTCTGAGCTGCTGAGCTGATGTCTCATTTGCCCAGTGTTTTCCCACTCACCTGGACAGGTGGCCGGTAGGCATTTTTTCTCCTCTCTCCAGGTCTCTTTCCCTTGCTCTAGTTGGGTGATGATTTCTGGTTTAGAAAATGAAATTCCTGCTCATAGGAAAAGAAAATAAGGTAACTAGATTATGGGCTCAAGCGCGCATTCAATAATTCAGAGCTAAACTGGCTAGGAAACTTCAAAGGTAGTACAAAGCCCTGAGATGGAAGGGGTGAGTGGGGTTCTCAGAAATGGAAGGGATGAGTGGGCAGTGAACTCAGACGAGAGCACACTGATTTCTATTCCATGCTGGGCAGATGAACATTTCTCTCATTTAAAATGAGTGAACATAGGAAGAGAGCCCCAGCCTGAGAAAAAGGACTAGAAATGCAGAGTAGCACACACATATACATATGCACACACACGACAAATCTACCCATTTTCACCTCTGCAAAATCAGACCCTCCCTGGGGAAACAGAAATAGAATGTGGTTGCTTTTTAGTCCAACCCAAAGGTCAAGTCATAGAGCAAGATGGCTGCTTCAAGCATAGCCTAAAATTCTCACCAATAAAAATGAGAATCCAACAGATACCATGCTTACCCAGTGAGACCAGGTTGCTGTAGTTCTCCAGCATCACCTCTCGGTACAGAGTCCTTTGAGCGGGGCTCAGCAGCCTCCACTCATCCTGGGTGAAATCTACAGCCACATCCCTGAAGGCCATGTGTGCCTGTAACACAAGACCGAGCCCTGCTCACTCAGAAGCCAGCCTTGCTGATGGCAGGGTGAGGGGCAGGGAGAAGGCTGCCCTGGGGGAGGCAGGTGAGATATCAAGACTCCCACCTTTGACAGGGACCCTGGTGCCATGGTTCCAAGACTTCTAAATCTCTGTCTCTATCTAGGCAGTGGCATTTGTGAACCTATATAGTCAAGGTTCTAGGGGGCCATACAGGGTATATGTACAAAAAATGGAGTCCCTACATTTTGGGAACTTTCAATCTACACAGACAGAAGAGCAAGCAACATACAAAATTTAAGCAACAATAAAGGATAACAGATTTTCTGAGTTTTAAGAATTTAAAAGATCAAATAGTCCACTACAACTCAGTAATTCCTCAAAATCCTATGGCTTGGCTTTCTCGGGCCTGATGGTCACAAGCGGAGAGTAGTGAAGCACTGGAAACATACTGCCTGGGTTTGAGACCCACCTCTGCCACCAACTAGTATCCCAGTTTTCTTACCTGTGAAATGTAGAGAACAGTTCATTAAACTTCAGGCCACAGACTGAGTGCTCACCATGGAGCTTCTTGGCCATTCAGTCCAAAAATTCATCTTTGCACCTTGTTCTCATGCCCCTGCCAGTCTTATTCTTTCAATTTTCTTAGCACAGAAAATTTTCTAAGCACAGAAAATCAAAAGAACAAGACTGGCAGGGGCATGAGAAAACCATTTCTAATCTCTGTTCCAAAACCCTGGAATAGAGATTAGAAAAGGTTTTCTAAGACAGGGCCTGACAACTTGGTCTTGGAAAATGAGTTGAAATCAAGGGAAAAAGAAAGTGCTAGGCACTACAGATGAGGCATGTGGGGCGCAGGGATAGGGACATTATGAGCAAAGGAAGACAGGAAGCCAAAATGTGGGCAGGGAGGCCCCCAAGGAGGAATAAAAGCCACCTCCAGGTAGAATCCAGAACTTCATCATCATCTCACACCAAAACACTGTAACTATTAAACAATAACTTCCCATTCTTCCCTCCCCCTAGATCCTAGTAATGACCATTTTGCTTTCTGTCTCCACTATATATGTGGTTATTCTACGTAGCTAAAATAAGTGGAATCATATATGTCCTTTTGTGTCTGACTTATTTCACTTAGCATGCCTGCAAGATTTATCCATGTAGAAGTATGCACTCAGAATTTACTTCCTTGTTTAGGCTAAATAATACTAATACTCCATTGTGTGTATACACTACATTTTGTTTATGCATCTATTAATGGACATTTGGTTTGTTTCTTTCTTCTGACTATTCTTCCATGCACATGGTTGTATAAATATTTGTTGGAGTCCCATCAGTTCTCTTGGGTATACACTGAAAAGTGGAATTACTGGATCAAACAGGAATTCTATAGGAACCACCATACTGTTTTCCACAGCAGCTGTACCGTTTGCATTCCCACCAGCACCTTGTGTAAGGATTCTATTTTCTCCACATCCTTGTCAACACTGCCTGCTTTCAGGTTTTTGGGTTTTTTTAAGTAATAGCCATACTAATGGGTATAAGGTGGTATCTCATTGTGGCCTTCATTTGCATTTTCCTAATGTGAATGACAGTGAACATCTTTTCAGGTGATTATTGGCTATCTGTATAGCTGCAAAAATTACTATTGAAATCCTTTGTCCATTGTTAAGTTGGGGTGTTCTTTTATTGTTGTTAAGTTGTAGGAGTTCTTTATATATTCTAAATATTAATCCTTTATCAGATATGTGACTTGCAAACATATTTCTTTCCTTTGATGAATGAAAGTTTTAAATTTTGATGAAGTCCAAGTTCTCTATTCTTTTCTTTTATTGCCTATGTTTTGGTGTCATTTCCAAGAAATCATCACCAAATCCAATGTTATAAAGATGTTCTCCTATGTTTTCATCTACAAATTTTATAGTTTTCATTCTTACGTTTAGGTCTTTGATCCATTTTCAGTTAATCTGCATATATGGTGTTAGGTAAGGATTCAACTTCATTTTTCTGCATATAAATATACAGTTTGCTGAATAGTATTTGTAGAGTATACTGTCTTTTTCATATTGAGTGGTCTTGGCACTCTTGTCAAAAACCATTTGACCATATATACAAGGGTTTATTTCTGGGCTCTCTACAAGACTTATAAGTCGATTTTTATGCCAGTACCATGGTTTGGGTTACTGTTGCTTTATAGTAAATTTTGAAACCAGGAATGGTAAGTCCCCCAACCTGGTTCTTTTTCATGGTTGTTTTAGGTATTCAGTGTCCCTTGAGATTCCATATCCAGCGTAAGATGAATTTTTCTATTTTTCATATGGCTTCATGTAACTGTCTAATGTCCTTTTATTTCAACTCATTAATATTTCTTGTAGGGTAGGTCTAGTGGTTGTAATCTCCACCAGCTTTGACTAATCTGAGAATGTTTTAATTCTGCCTCGGCAGTGAAGGGCAGTTTTGCCAGATACAGAATTCTTGGTTGGCAGGCTTTTTTTTTTTTTTTTTTTCTTTTTTAGCACTTTGAATATATCAACCCACTGTCTTCTGGCCTGAGAGGTTTTGCATAAGAAATTTGCTAATAATCTTATTGACAATCCCTTGTATGTAACAAGTTGCTTTTTTCTTGTTGTTTTCAAAAATCTCTCTGTCACCTTTGGCTTTTTATGCTTTGATTACATTGTGTCTCAGTGTGGGTCTTTTTCAGGATTTCCTACTTGTAGTTCATTGAGCTGCTTGGATGTTTATAGTCAAGCCTTTCATCAAACTTGGGAAGTTCTCAGCCATTATTTCTTCAAACAATCTCTCTGTCCCTTTTTCTTCTTCTCCTTCTGGGAATCCCATAAGGCAAAGTTGATTCATTTGATAGTACCCCATAGTTTCCTTAGCCTCTGTTCACTTTTCTTTAATCTTTTTGTCTGCGTCCCTCAGACTTGGTAATTGTCCTGTCTCCTGGTTTGCTGATTCTTCTGTCTGCCCAAACCACTTCTGAATCCCTTTAATGAACTTTTCTTTTCAGTTGCACTTTTTAACTCCAAAATTTGTTTTTGGTTTATTTTTGTTTTCTGTCTCTTTACTGATATTTCCAGTTTGCTCTTAAATTGTTTTCTTGGCTTTCTTCACACCTTCCTTTAGCTCTTTAAGATGGCTATTTTAAAGTCTTTGTTTAGTAAGTCTATTATCTGGTCTTTGTCAGGATGTTTTCAGTTTATTCACTTTTTTCCCTTTGAATGTTCCATGCTTTCCTAATTGCCTTATGATTTTTGTCAAAAACTGGACATTTAAATCTTAAAAAGCAGCAACTCTGTAAGTCAGAGTCTCTCTTTTGTTTGTATTTTTGTTTTTCATATTGATGTAGGATGTCTCCATGCTAAGTATCAGCCTGGGTTGTAAGCTAAGGTCTTCTCAGGTGTTTTCTGAGGCTGTGCCTTTCCATGGTTATTCTTTCTACATTCCCTCTATATGCAGTTGCTTTTCAATATACTAGTCCTGAAATATTTGGCTCTCAAAGGAGAAAAAGAGAACTTAAGTGGGGGAAAACAGACTCTGGCTCCTTAAATCCCCTAAAAGCCACTTTAGCTAATGGGGGTTACAACTAGCTGATGCAGCTTTTAAGTGGACCACCTCTGTGATCAGAAACAGCAGTCAGAACACAGATATTCAATATTTGGAGTAAAGGACCTTTATTGTCCACCATGTATCCCACAAACCACGTAGAAGCTGATCCAGGGACATAAGCCAGCTACCTGCCATAGGGCTGGCAGGGTGGATGTTAAGTATCTGCTACTATACTAAGAGCTAAAATTAGCTGTGACTTATCTTCTATGCCTCCCCCTGGGAGCTGGAGGCCTTCCACTCGACTCCAGATTTCCAAAATAGGTACACCTGACAGATACTGCCAGCATAACCATTGTCTAGGTGGGGACACAGATTCCAAAATCTTCCCATTCTGTTACTATGATGTTACTCTCAGGCAGCAGAACTTTTGAAGCTGAACAAAGAAATGCAGACTCTATCTCAAACTGTAGAATTGTGTTGTTCAGTTAACTACTAGGTGAATAACTGTGTCATGGGTTGTGCAGATAGCGATGCTGAGGCAGGGAAGCAAGTAAGAGGAATTGGAGCTGAACTCTACTAGGCACCAACAGGCCAGTCAGGGTAAAAGAAGGGAATGTGTCCATCCCGTTACAGCCAGTAATGGAGACAGGAAACACTCACCATTCCCCTGGCTCTCTGGGACCCTGTGGCCTTTTTTCCTTGTCTCCCTAGAGAAGGATGATATCTCAGAAGGTAGATCTGGGTAAGGAAAACAGAAATGAGAGGGTGTCAGGTGGAAATGCTCTCCCCATCAGTGAAGCAGGGCCTGCTCATTAACCCCACAACTGGGGCAGCAGCATAACGGGGAATGCATAAATCAAGGAAAAGATACTGCTTGGAAAAAGCAAAGGAAAAGGAAAAACAAGCAAGAGAGGCTAACCCAAGGTCTTGCAAAACAAAAGAGAAAAACAAAACAACAAAACCCAAAGAACACACCACCTCTGCTTCCCCTGCAATCCAGTAAAGAAACTGCACTGACAGAAGCATTTTCCTGAACTAGAGAAATCTCAAAAACACTAGAATCTGATAGTTCTGTTTGCAGAAATGCAAACATGCAAACAGCTGTAATCTATTAAAAAAAAGAAAAGAAAAGAAAAGAAAATGAGAATCCAAGCAATTCAACTAAAGAAAATCTCCCCCCCCCAAAAAAAACTAGGTGAGACAGAAAAAAAGTTAACAAAACCGTAACATTAAACTAAGTTAAGTATTTTCAAACAAACATTTTGGGATATGAGATACCATCATGAATTAAAAATTCAAAAGCTAAGAATAGAAATGGACAAAAAAGTAAAAAAACAAAAAGATTTCAACAAACTTCTGAAAGAAATCACAGAAAAAGACAATATTAAATGAGAAATAAAAAACTTATAAGACAATCAAGGAGGAATAGATTGAAATGAAACATGGTGAGCACTTAGTAACAGCAGAAAACAAGAAAATGAGGTGAAATCAGTAAAAAGGATCAGAGAGAAAGAAGCTGGAAAGGAAAACAGGCAAAGAAGTAATATTCATATAATTATAGTTCCTGGATACCAAAACAATGGAAGTGTTTAAAAGTATAATGTAAGAAAACATTTCAAAAATAGATGACCTGAATCTAAATATGAAAGGGCCTATGGGATATGAGGGAAAAGTTGACTCATAACCACCAACTCTAAGACATCCACTAGAAAAACGATTAGCCTTTAAAGAACAACAACAGGAATCCAAAGTGACTCTAAGCAAACAAATATGAGTTCTACCAGATTTTTTGAAATTATCATTCAACCACTGCACATTGCTGCTGGGAATGTAAAATGTGGTGCAGCCACAAAACAGTATGGTGGTTTCTCAAAAAATTTAAAACATAATTATTATGTAATCCATCAATTCCACTTCTGGTTGTATATGAAAAGAATTGAAGGTAAGAACTTGAACAGATACTTGTACACTCATGTTAATACCAGCATTGTTCACAATAGCCAAAAGGTGTAGGCAACCCAAGTGACCAATAGATGACTAAATAAACAAAGTGATATATGTATATATATATATATATATATATATATATATATATATATATATATACACACACACACACAATGGAACATTATTCAGACTTAAAACGGAAGGGAATTGACACATGCTACAACATGAAACTAGAAGGCACTGTGCTAAGTGAAATAAGCCAGAAATAAAAGGACAGTAAGATTCCATTTATATGAGGTACCTAGAATAGTCAAAGGGTGGTTGAGAGGGCTAGGGGAAGGGAGAATGGGGAGTTACTGCTTAACTAGTATGGAGTTTCAGTTTGGGAAGATGAAAATATTTCTGAAGATAGATAGTGGGGATGGTTGTACAACAGTATGAATGTACTTCATGCCACTGATTTGGACACGTTAGAATGATAAATTTTATGTTACATATATTTACTACAAACAAAAAAAGTCTGGCCAAAAATCATCACTCAAAGCAAGACATGACAGGGGAAACTTAGCAAAAAAGACTGATGATGAGCTTTTAATATACATAATTGTAAGCCTAGGACTAAAAGGGGGAGAAGAGAGAGAGGAAGAAAACACGTGCTAATGTTTTAGGGCAGTGTGTCCTGATAAGGTAGAAATGCCACTGAAATATAAGACACAGGGCAAGAAGAAAGTAGAAAAAGGTTGCTGATCATACCATAAGCAATAGGTAGGAATTAAAGGGAATACACAAAATGAAATTATAGAATTGCTTTAAAATAATGGTAATAAAAAATACTACATATATACAGGATTTATTTAAAACAGTGAAGTAAGGGAAATTATAGCTCTAAATACTTTTATAAATAAAAAGGGAAGAAAAGAATCTGGCCTGGACAACACAGTGAGACTTCATCTCTACCCAAAAAAAAAAAAAATCAAAAAAATAGCTGGACACACACCCCTATGGTCCCAGCTACTCAGGAGGCTGAGGAGGGAAGATCACTTGAACCTGGGAGGTTGAGGCCGCAGTCAGCCTGACTGCATCACTGCACTCCAGCCTAGGTGACAGACTATGACCCTGCCTCAAAAAAATAAAAAAATAAAAAAGATAAAGTAACCCCAAAGAAAGCACAAAGACAGGAAATAATAAAGGTGAAAGCAGAACTTAATGAAAATAAAGCAGTAGCTGTAACAGGCCAAATCCTATTCTGTCAAAAAAAAGTAGACAAATACTAGCTAACTTAAAGAGAGAAAGCATAAATATTCAAAATAAGAAGTGACATGGATGTGTGTGAAGGCGATCTGGCTGTGACCTCTGTCACCACATCGATCGCCAGGGTTGATCCAGCTGATCTGGCTGGCGAGGCAGGTGGTCACCTTCCTCTCTCACTGCTCCACATGCGTCCCTCTGAAAGCTGCGTGCTCAGTTAAGGACGATGACCATCTCTCAGAGAGGACTACCCGTCTTTGGTCAAGGGTGTATGAGTAGCTGCGCTCCCCTGCTAGAACCTCCCAACAAGCCCTCAAAATGAAAAATGACAAAGGGAAAGTCACCAAAAAGCATCTTTTTAAAAGTCACGTAAGACTACTTTGCAGATCTCTATATATAAATGTGTAGACCTAAATGAAGTGAATAACTCCCAAAATTAACTCCAGATAGTCACAAGGAAATTCTATCAAACCTTCAAACTAGGTAGTCCTTTTGCTCCAAATACTGTCCCAAAGCATTGAAAACTGAAGGGAAAGGTCCTCATTTTTTTAATAAAGCAAGGATACCATGAGGATCTTAACTTGACAATTCAAAAACACAAAATTATAGACTAATCATCACTTACAGATATTGAAGCAAAATTCTAATTAAAATATTAGCAAAAAGACTCCAACATCACAATAAAATATTTCACCATGGCAAAGAAAAATTTATCCAGGATTGTAAGACTGGTCCAATTCTAGGGGATCTATTTTTACAGTAACACCATAATAATAGATGTAAGGAGAACTCACGATTGCCTCTATACATGGTAAGATACTCTACCAAAACTCAACATCCCTTCTTCAAAAAAAAAAAAAAAAAAAAAACAAAAACTCAAGAATATAGAATCGACAGATTTTTAAAACTTTTTATTTTGCACTGATTTTAGATTTACAAGGAAGTTGGACAAATATAAATTCCCATACCTTCCACCAGGTTTCTCTAAAGTTAACATCTTAGAAAACCATAGTACAACCATCAAGACCAGGAAATTAACATTGATGAAATGCTATAAATGGCAGACCTTAATTAAATTTTCACAGTTTTTCCACAAATGTATTTTTTTCTGGTCCAGGATCCAACTGAGGTTTCCACATTGCCTTTAGTTGTCATGGATCTTTAACCTCCTCCAATCTGTGACAGATCCTTTGTCTTTTCTCATCTTTCACAAACCTGGAGCTTTTGAAGAGTATCTCTCAATTATGGTTTGTCTGATGTTTTTTCGTGATTAGAATGTGCTTTTCATTTCTGGTTAGAATACCTCAGATGTGACGCTGTGTCCTTCAACGTATCAATGAGTTCATGATATTGTTATGTCTTTTTACTGGCGATGTTAACCTTGATCTTAATCACTTGGTTAAGGAGGTGTCTTCTGAGCGTCTGTAAAGTCACTACATTTCCCTTTATAATTAATAAATATCTTTCGAGAGATACTTTGGAATTATACAAATATCCTATTTCTCTTCAAACTTCCAGCCATTAATTTTAGCATATATCTGTGGAATCTATCTGGAATAGTTAATACTGTGCTGTTTACCAAATGACAATGTTCATTTTCCCCCTTTCACTCTAAATCCACTAATTAGAATTCTTCTGTCAGAACTGTTCTTTCTCCCCATTTATTTGTATTCAGTTATTTATTTACATCAATATGGATTTATATCTTATCCTATGGGTTATAATACAATATTATCACTGTTTATTTTGCTGTTAAAATTATTCCAGCTTTAAACACTGGGAACTCTTTCACATTGGCCTTGTTCTTGCTTTAACCAATAAATTTGACACAAGTGACACTGTGCCAGTTACAGGCTTAAGTCCTAAGAAAGCCAGACAGTTTTCACTCTTGGGAGCTCTAACATACCACGTAATAAGTTTGACCCTGATGGAAGCCCTTATACTACCTGGAGGGAGTGAGGCCTGCTGTCCCAGCTGATCCCAGCCTTCCAGCCCACCCACAAAGGTGTCAAATATGCGATGGAACTGTCCTGCATGTTCCAACCCAAATGAGTCCCCAGATGACTGCAGCCACAGCAAGATGCATAACTCACATCTCAGGTGATATGGGTAAACCCAAAGAACTGTGAGAAATTAAAACATAGTTGCTCTTCTAAGCCACTTGGATTTACAGTGGTTTGTTGTAGAGCAGTCAATAACCAGAACCCTTGCTGGTTACTGACACTGTGCCTTCTCCCTTTCTGTTTACCTAATAACAGAGGCATCTTCCTGGCATCCATGGTGCTTGCTCAGTCCCGTGACTGCTTCTCCCTACCTTCCATATCAAACCAATATCGAGGCAAATTGATTCCACCTCCCCCAGCTCTTTCAATTCCTGCCCACCTGTACGCCAGCTGGAGCACTAGGATGATGCCAAAAGCCTCTGCCACTCTGTGGACCATTTTCCAACATCCTAGTCTGCCTCATCCATTACTCCCAGAATTAGCTTTATATATACAACGTTGGAGTATTCCTTCATTTGGCAAGTATTCATTAAGCTCCTACTGTGTGATAGGCACAATTTTAAATCCTGGGGATATAAAAGTGAACAAGGACAAAAACACCCACCATCACTGACATGAAAGTCTAGAGGAGGAAGATGGGCCTATTACATGAATAAATAAAATACATAGTATATCTGAAAGTGATGAGTGACAGGAAGCGAAATAAAGCAGGGAAGGAGAAAGATAGTCACAGACATGGGGTGAGGTTTTAGAATTTTAAATAAGGTGATTTGGGAAGGCATCTCTGAGGTAACAGAGTAAAAATCTCAAGGATGTGAACAGTCAACTGAGTAACTTTGAAAAGAACATCTTGGTCAAGAGAATAGCCAGTGAAAAGGCCCAGATGCAAGGAAGAGTCAGGCTGGCATGGTCAAGGGACGGACATTTCACTGTGGCTAGTGTGGTGTGACTGAGACAGTGTAGTGCAGATGAAGTCTAAGAGTAAATGTGGAGAGATCGTTCTAGCTTTGTAGGATACTGGTTTTGACTTTGGTTAGGATAAGAAGCCACTGGAAGCTTTTGAGCAAATGCATGACATGATTTGATTTTAAAAATCCTTCTAGTTGCTCCACTGATTAACGTAACTTAGAGGGACACAGGCAGAACAGAGACCACTCAAAGGCTATGATCATCCAGATGAGACGGTGCCTGGACCATGGTGAAAGCAGCAGGGGATGCAAAGTGTCAGAGTCCAGATTTCTGCAGTGTGGATGAGGGTGTAAGAGCAAGAAAGGATCAAGGATGACTCCTTGATGACTCTGAGCAATCTGAAGGAAGGAGGTGCAATGCCTCTGCTCCAAGCTAAACTCCTTGAAAGAATGATCTATATACCACCCGGGTAGAACATGTTTCAGGGAAGGTGATCAGAGTTTCTTGTTGCACACATTAGGTCTGGGATGCCCACAAGATATCCAAGTGGGGTGGCATGCACCTGTAGTTCCAGCTACTCAGGAGGCTGAGGCATAAGAATCGCTTGAACCCAGGCGGCTGAGGTTGCAGTGAGCCAACACTGTGCCATTGCACTCCAGCCTGGGTGATAGAGCAAGACTGCATCTCAATTAAAAAAAAAAAAAAAGAAAGAAAAAAAAGATATCCAAGTGGAAATGTGAAGGAGACAGTAGGGGACCAGGATATGGAGTTGCAGACAGAACTCTAGGCTGAGCCTCAGACATACAGCATTATTTAAAGTCTTGAAAATGAATGGGAGAACCAAGGAAAGAGTATAAAGAAGACAAGAGGTCTAAGAACTAAATGAAGCACGGCCTTTTTCATAGTAGAAATCTGGGAGAAAAGGAAGAGCCAGTAAAGGAGACAGAGGAGGAGCAGCCTATGAGTCAGGAGGAAAACCAAGAAGACCTATACCAAGAGCAACTGCGTGAAAGGATACATTAAGGAGGAGGATGTAAACAACTACATAAAGTGCTGCTGACAACTGACTGTGACCTTCAGACAGGGAGAACATTGGTGACCCTAACAAGAATACTT
>PVKV010002416.1:33682-106912 GCA_004027835.1 Alouatta palliata
ACTTTGGGAGGCCGAGGCGGGTGGATCACGAGGTCAAGAGATCGAGACCATCCTGGTCAACATGGTGAAACCCCGTCTCTACTAAAAATACAAAAATTAGCTGGGCATGGTGGCACGTGCCTGTAGTCCCAGCTGCTCGGGAGGCTGAGGCAGGAGAATTGCTTGAACCCAGGAGGCAGAGGTTGCGGTGAGCCGAGATTGTGCCATTGCACTCCAGCCTGGGTAACAAGAGCTAAACTCCGTCTCAAAAAAAAAAAAGAATACTTTTTGGTGTCATTGAAAAAGCCTTACTGGAATATTCAAAAGGTAACAGAAAGATAGCAATGGAAACAACAAATATAGATAATTACTTCAAGGAGTTCAGCTCCAAATGGACGGAAGACAAGGCAAGAACATTAAGAAGGACAGGAAGCTAGGGCAGTGCAGAAATGGAGACAAAGGGAAAGAAAAGGAATTGAGAAGAATGCACAGGTAGAATGGGAGGATACAACTTTGTTTTGTTTTGTTTTGTTTTGAGATGGAGTCTCACTCTGTCGTCCAGGCAACAGATTCTCCTGCCTCAGCCTCCTGGATAGCTGGGATTACTGGTGTGAGCCACCATGCCTGGCTAATTTTTGTATTTTTAGTAGAGAAGGGGTTTCACCATGTTGGCCAGGCTGGTCTCAAACTCCTGACCTCAAGTGATCCGCCCGCCTTGGCCTCCCAAACTGCTGAGATTGCAGGCATGAGCCCCCATGCCTGGACACGAGGACGCAACTTCTAATGGGAAGTAAGTTTGGAAACAGGTATTCAAGGAAAACTCAGAGGTCCAGCTTACATCAAGTGATAAAGCTTTTAACACACATCAGTAAGGTTAGAAGAAATAGGAGGAGAAATGAGGCAGAGAGAGAAAACTGGCATGCTGCTTCCAGACACTTCTCCCTCTCCTGCCTCTGACCAGGGCTGTTCTGATTGGAGGAAAAAAAGATTTTTTTTTTTAACAATGGGGGGAAAACTTAATATAAGCTAGTTATTAAATGATATTAATGAGTTATTAATTTTGTTGGATGTAACAAAATATAATTGTAACAATGTAACTGTATAACAATGTTAAAACAAGAAGTCCTTATGTGTTAGAGATGCCTCCTGAAGTATTCCCAGGTGAAATGATATAACTAGCATTTGCTGCCAACACTCTAGCAGGGAAAAGAATAAGTGAAAGTATTGTAAGACCGAAGATACTGACAACTTCACAGCACCTGACAAGCCCTGGGAATGAGCACATATTGAAAGAAGGAATGAAAGGTATAAGGAATGAGAGCATCAGCTCTGAAAAATATTCCTTGTGTAAATGGTCACCCTTAAAACAGGCCTAGTTTTCTGAGGGAACCAAGTGGTGTCCTGATCCCTGGATGGGACACTGTAGAAAACAGATGTCAAAGCTGAGCAAAAACCCACTCATGGTTCAAAATGCAATAGGTAAGTGGCACCCACCTGAAGCTGGGCTGTCAGGAGCTCAGGAGTATCCCCTCTCCCCAGCAGGCAGTCCTCTCTGGGCAGGCAGCAGCCTCAGGGAGGCAGAACAAGAACAAAAAGCGTTCAAGAAAATCTAGGGAAATCTTCAAACTTCAGCAGGGCAGCACCTCCTCTTACTTAACGGCGTCAGGAATAGATCTGCCACAGAAGAAAAGAATTGTGGGCAGCTTCCTGGGAACACAGCTGGGATACAGGTTGAAAGCACAACCTGCCCTGACAAGCTGTTGACGTTGAGCATGAGGTGATCATCTCTGTGTCTGTTATTAATAAAAAGTAATATTTACTGAGCACTTAGTATATACCAGAGACTGTTACAACCATGGTGTGAGTTTTACCTCATTCTATCCTTTCAACAACCCAATGAGATAGATGCTATTATCCTCTCTTGGACAAAATTGAGAAAATTGAGGTACAGTGAAGTCAGCCTCTTGCCCAAGGTAACAGAGCTATAAAGTGACAGATTCTAGAGGAAACGTGGCCGTAGAGACCGTGCTCTTACACAGTAAGGGCAGTGATGCTGAACTCTGTGGGTTGCAAGGATTCTCTGTGTCCATTTTGAGATGAATCACGATTGGTCATAAGGCGTTAAGTGTTGAATCTGGAGATCTGGTCTACAGAGTTTTATCTACTTCTGGCTGTTTGTAATTTCTCCGCAATAAAAAATTAAGTGGAATGTGAAATCCCAAAGTCTGGCCACACCAGGGGCATGGGAATCTGTAATTCTTGCGATCAATGACAGTCCCCGGGACCTTTGGAAAAAACGTGTCCTGTGGGCCCCAGCCAGACTTCCTCCTCCAAGGTCCGAACCCTGGGGCGACCAACCAAAGTGAAATCCTAAGATCGCGCCAAAACGGCCACCCCAGATCCAGTGTAACCCTGACTTGTTTGACCAAGCCAGATAGCTCCTCATTTCACTCCAGCAAAGCCGAGGAACAGTGGGGCCCCAAGACGGCTAGCTCTCAACCCATCAAAACTCCGGAGACACATGGCCTCAGGGATGGTCCCCACTCCACCACCTGGAAAATACCACCCCCCTCCCCCAAATCCTACTTATTCAACTCCCCCCAAAACCCGGGACTTAATGGCATGAGAGATCCCTTTTGCCCAAAAGCGATTTCAGCCAAAGCCGAACCTGTCCCCACCCTCAAGAACCCTAGGGGAGATAGCCCGATCCCCGCACCCATCACCATCCAGTTTCACGGATAGGCTTCACTCAATTCCCCGGGAGATGCACGCCCAAACCCCCAAAATAAGACATCCGGGAGAGGATGGCCTGCGCCACGGCAGCGCTTTCCCACCACAACCCCCACCCCCTCGCCACCCGCACGGTCCCCAAATTCAGCCTATAGTCCAGCCTTCCTGGACCTTCCTTTCTGCGAAGAAAAGGGTATGGCTGCGGCAAGGGTCCCGCGGGAACCTCACTCACCAGCGCCACCAAAGAACAAGGGGTCGCTCCAGCCACCAGCTGGGGAGCTCTTCCAACGGGGCGCCGGGACTACACTACCCCGAATCCTCGGCACCGCGCCCAGACCACACCTCCCAGGATGCTCGGCGCCACCAGGCGCGCCATGAAGGCTGGCAGCTCCCATTGGCCTCCGTCGGATCCGTTTCTGAGTATAACGCGCTCTGGTCGCTAGAGAATAGCCACCGTGGCACCTGAATTCTCCCTCTTTTTTCTTAACCACGTGCCTACAACACGTAGACGCTCCCGAGAAAAGTGTCTGGCCCTACTGCGACCCTCCCTCTGAGCGCCTCTGCATCGAAAACCTCACTTCCCAGTCACCCCTGGAGCGACTTCCGCACCGGGTACAGGGCTAGCCCCTCGGCGCGTGGAAATGACGTTTCTGGGCGCGTCTGTTCGGCTTCTGGGGTTGGCCCGCGCTGTGCAGCTGGCGGACCGAGCTGCTTTTGGTGCTGGTTGGTGTTGCAGCGTCCTCAGGTCTCCCTGGCTCTAGCCCCCCGCTTGGAAACTCCTGCTCCATATTCCTGAGCACCCGGCGAACGTCATCTGGTATACCCCTTAGCTCCATTTAAAGCCTTGGAAAGGCCGAACAGTCTTCCCGAAGTCTCACGTGCCGTACGAGGTAGACCCGATTCTGAGCCCACGCCCTCAACCCGAACGTACCTTTTCCGGTTCCCTGAGACCTTTTTCTGCTTTTTGAAGCCCACGAATTTATGGGAAAACGCTCATCTCCTGGGAAACAGAAGCCTCATTGTTAGGCCAGAGGTTGGCCTGCTGTCGACCTGAATCTCTAGGTCTTCTTTCGGGATCCTGGTTGAGAACAGGTCTGCGCTGGTGTCATCTGGGACGCCCCAACAGGGGATCTTGAGGGGAAGACCCACTTCTCTCCTGATAGGGCTTTTCCACCAGTGCACCCTCTCACTGCTCTTCACCTTCCTCAAATAGGCTTTCTGAAACTTCGTCATTCTCTGGGAAGACCAAGGAAATGACCACACAGTCTGAAGGGCCAGGGAGAGATGAGAATTTCCTAAAATTATTTTTTAGCTCTCAGAGGGTGAATCCATTCCTTTCTCGTGCCCTGAGGCTTTATTATTTATTGTGAATTCAGTTAAGTCCCGGCCCTGGAGACATGTTCAGCGTTACTTGGATTCATCCCTCAACATCATTCTCTGCCTCACCCATAACTCCGTCATTCACCAAGAAATTAATTGTTAATACACATAAAGGTTCAGAACAACAATGCAGGGGCACCCGTGTTCAAATGTTTGCTGTACAATAAAGACATAAGTAGCTGACATCTCTTGGGCCTGAAAATGAAGACTTACTGGATGAGGTGCTGCCTGAGGAATTAGGAAAGATGAAGAATTGGAGGAACACACACGAGTAGGGAAGAGTGTAAGAAGTGTGGTCAGAATCTCAAGAGTCTGAGCCACTGGGCAGACTGTCGTGACTACAGTGAGAGAGATTTTCAATAGTGCATGGTCTTGCATCCAGCTGATTTGCATATAGACAAGGATGCCATCTAGATGTCCATGTGTGTCATACAGATATTTGGTGTGTCCAGCCTCCTGTCTCATCTTTGAAAGACTTCTCAGCGTTTAATAATTAGCAGTTTCCACCGGGCGCGGTGGCTCACGCCTGTAATCCCAGCACTTTGGGAGGCTGAGGTGGGCGGATCACGAGGTCCAGAGATCGAGACTATCCTGGTCAACATGGTGAAACCCCGTCTCTACTAAAAAAATTAGCTGGGCGTGGTGGCGCGCGCCTGTAGTCCCAGCTACTTGGGGGGCTGGGGCAGGAGAATTGCTTGAACCCGGGCGGCGGAGGCTGCAGTGAGCCGAGGTGACGCCACTGCACTCCAGCCTAGCGCCTGGTGACGGAGTGAGACTCTGTCTCAAAAAAAAAAAAAAAAAAAAAGCAGTTTCCGTCTAGAAATCTGGATTGCCTGCTTTCTAAAACACTCTTTGCTGCCATCTCCTCTTTTTCTCCTGGTACTTGCCACCCACTCTATCACACTCCATGCCATAACTCATCTGGAATACTTTTAGCTCCTCTGAATGCTTCCTGTCCTTCAAGACCAAATATCCAGCTCTCTTTCATGAAACCTTCCCTGATCACTGTCCTATAGTGACTTCTTGAGACTCTTCTAACCCTGGCTGTACTTGGGGGCTTTTTAGATACAATGCCTGAATACTATCCCAAGAAATGAGTTTGCAGTGGAGCCTGGGCATCCATTATTCGTAATGGAGTTTTCCTCTTAGGAAGGGAAGGTGTTGTGTAATAATGTAGAAGAAAGATCTTGTTTTGAAAAATCAGAAGCTTAGTTATTGGTTAGTTGTTGCTATTTCTGAACCATATACTTGGGTAGATCATTTAACCTAGTGCATCTCAAACATGCATACATGTCACCTGGGATCTTGTAAGCAGCAAATTCTGAATCGGCATGCCTGATAGAGCCCATGGATCAGCATTTCTAATAGGCTTCCAGATGATGCTAGTACTGCTTGTCCTCAGACCATACTGGTAACAAGGCTTTAACCCAATCAGGGGCTCAGATCCTTAAATTGAATATAAACAGCTAATCTCCAAATTCCTAATGCCCAGAAAAACCGTGATTCTATACTTATGTTTTATTTTAATGTGTTGTCTATTAAATTTGAAGCACCTCAAGGTTAGGAATTGTTTTTTCATTCGTAAACCCCATAATAGCCAGACTAGGATCTAGACAAATGATGCTGGTTGGATAGTGAACAGGGTTAAGGTCTTGGAATCCAAGCTCCAGAGTTACAGTCAAAAGCAGGATCTAGATATTTTACCTATCTTCCCCAAGGCAGCCCTCTTGCTCCCTTGTTTTCAACATGGGCACACATGGCAACAGAATGAGTAAAGCTGTGTTTGGCATAATGGGTTTTCATGGTATTCAAAGTTGTGGCTGTGGATTTCATGTAAGAGGTATGAAGGCTGTGGAGTCCTGTTCAGAAGGATCTGTACTGGGAGGTGATACTGGGAAACTATAGCAATCTGATCTCACTGGGTGATAATGGCTTCTCTTACAACTTAAAGTCTGACTCACTGAGCAGCTTAAATCCCTCATGCAGAAAAGGCAGTGCATGGAGCAGCTGCCAGGTATAGCTGACTTTCGTCTTTTGAACTTGAAAACAAAGGTTATTCATGTTTTCCCAGGGAAGGTCAGGTTGGTTGGTTTTGGTATAGTTGAGAATGGGTAGATAAGGGTGTGTGTGTTTGTGTGCATGTGGGTGCACACTGCTCTTGAGAATTTGCCTGTGGTTCTCAGCAGTTTGACATTGATGTGTCCAAATTATTTGTTGTTGTTTGGTATTAATCCACTTTGAGGTTTATTGAGATTCTCTAATCTGTTAACCAGTGTTTTTCATTAAATTTAAGGACTTTATCATATTTTAAATAATTCTTTCTCAGTTTCTTCTCATTTTTGGATAATTATTTCTCCATTTTCTCTCCTTTTGAGTCTCCACTTACACATATGTTAGACCATTTGATATTGTTCCTGAAGCTCTGTCTGATTCTCTTCAGTATGTTTTTCTGTTTGTCATATTGGTTTCTATTTACCTGTCTTCAGGTTCACTGAAACTTCCTTTTGCCATCTTCAATCTTTTAAGCCCATCTAGCAAATTTTAAATTTTTGTTCATTACATTTTAGTTCTAGAATCCCCACTTGTTTCTTTTTAAAATAATTTCTACCCCCATTTGTTTCTTTTTGATGCATATGTTTTTCCTTAATATGTTTATACTGGTTTCTATAAAGTCTGTGTGCTGAAACCTCTGGACCATCTCAGAATCTATTTCCGTGACTTTTTCTTAATAGTGGGTCACACTTCCTGTTTCTCTGCCTGTCTAGTCATTTTAAAGTTTTTTATGCTGGACATTTTTTTGTGGCTTGATTCTAAATTCTCTTATGTTCCTCTGAAAGTGCTTTTTATACCTGTAGGCAGTTTAATTACTGGATGAATGTTTTGAACTTGTACAAGCTTCATTTTATGCTTTGTTAGGATAGATCTTTGAAAGTTCAAAGCGTTTACCATGCTCCTCTAACTCGCAGGACTCAAACTCCAAGTTCTTTGACCCATACAGATATTTTAAAGTTTTTATTTTAGTTCTAATTAGAGCATATGTAGAGAAGACCTTACTATAAAATGTCCTTGCTTTATGGCATGACCTCTCTGGTTTCTCAGCTGAATGATTGGGGTGTTAATGAGGTTTGTTGATTCTGATTGGGGAAGAATGCCTACACTTGCCAGCCCTGCTAAACTTCTAGTGTTTCTATTCTTCTCTCAAGCAGCTGTTTTCTAGTAATCAGTGCATATTTGCCCTGCACAAGCAAAGCTCAACTTCAGCTGAGGTAGGCGTCCCCCGCTTTGCACAGCTGCCTCCTTTCTGAGACCTACCCTACCAATGTCATCTGCTTCACCATCCCCAAAATCTTTTCTGCCTCCTCACCTCACTGAGACCAGTATTTTCCTTAGGATTGTCTTGGCTATTCAGGCTCTTTTTTGGTTCCATATGAATTTTAAAGTGGGGTTTTTAACTCTGTGAAGAAAGTCAATGGTAGCTTGATGGGGATAACATTGAATCTATAAATTGCTTTGGGCAGTATGGCCATTTTCACAATATTGATTCTTTCTAACCATGAGCGTGGAATATTTTCCCATCTGTTTGTGTCCTCTCTTATTTCCTTGAGGAGTGGTTTATAGTTCTCCTTGAAGAGGTCCTTCACATCCTTTGTAAGTTATATTCCTAGGTATTTTATTCTCTTTGTAGCAATTGTGAATGGGAGTTCACTCATGATTTGGCTGTCTGTTATTGGTGTATAGGAACGCTTGTGATATTTGCACATTGATTTTGTATCCTGAGACTGCTGAATTTGCTTATCAGTTTCAGGAGATTTTGGGCTGAGATGATGGGGTCTTCTATAAATATACAATCATGTCATCTGCAAACAGAGACAATTTGACTTCTTCTTTTCCTAACTGAATACCCTTTATTTCTTTCTCTTGCCTGATTGCCCTGGCCTAAACTGCCAGTACTATGTTGAATAGTAGTGGTGAGAGAGGGCATCCTTGTCTAGTGCCAGATTTCAAAGGGAATGCTTCCAGTTTTTGCCCATTCAGTATCATATTGGCTGTGGGTTTGTCATAAATACCATTTTTTTCTTTTAGAAGCCTGTGGTCTTAGCAAAGAGTTGCAAATGTTCAACACATCCTTACTAGGCTCCAGATATACATCTGTAAGAATTTGTTTATAGGATATGTTTGTTGCGGTGGAGTATCAAGAAAGCTTGAAGGACTGCCAAGGGCACACCTTTCATACCAAAGCACCCACATCAACTCATTAGATCAAAGAGCATCGATCCCATGTAATAGCAGAGTGAGCCCCTCCAGGCTGGAAAATTAATGGGTTACAGCAGTTGGCCCCAGTCTAGGGATCTTTGGCTTCCAGATATCCTCAGAATTACCTTTGAACTCCACTATTATTTTTAGTATTTCAAAATATCAAATTGAAATGCTACATTAATCTTCCATAGGGCTGCACAGACTAACAAAATTTTTTTTTCTTTCTACTTTTGATTGTTATTATATAATTATAATACCTAACACTTCTGGCATGTTTATAACGTGTCAATCACTGTTTTAAGTATTTTACATTGTTAATTTCATTTGATAATATCAGTAGCGTAACATCTCATATATGGTCATTGTTTCTGTACTTTTTAAAATGAGAAAATTCATTTTTACTCTAAAAGTACAATTTGCTTGTTAGATTAAAAATCTTCAAGCAAATATGAAGCCTGTGGTGGCGAAAACTAATGAAAGGAATGGCTGGACTAAACAGAGGCAAGTCTCTCTTTGATTCTTAAGGAAATCTGTGCTTGCGGAACCTTTGTTAACATGTATTGAAAATGTGAATAGTAACATTACAGGAAGTTGGTGGTATAAATCATAAGAAATAGGCACCATAGATTTATGATTAATTGTTCTTGATTTTTACAAAGGCATAAGAGACTGGAATTATAAGTTCAGTTTCCTCTTGTTACTGAGGGGCCTGGACCAGGGAGTCCAGTTTCCTCCTCTTTCGAGATTTAACCAATTGTGTGACTTGTGGATACAGCATTTGACCTCTCTGGGCGTCAATTTCCCATGTGTAATGTGTGGTTTGAACTAGTCGTCTCTAAAACCCTTTCCAGGAATGAAAGTCTGTGGTTCTCTGATGTTTGCTCCAAGATGCTCACCCGCTGAAAGCCTTGCCCTGGCTTCACGTGGCTTCAGCCCTTTGAACAGAAGAGGGCGCCCTAAACATGGTGATTCCTTCCTTTCCCTGCAGGCCCTTTTGGCAATTCTAATAGAGGACCGGTGCAAGTGTTCTCAACAGTCAGCATTCAGTAGTCCAGAGGCCAGCATTTGCCCTGGATGATGGGTAGCTAAAACCTCAGAGGAAGCCACTGACTTTGCATCTTTCCAAATCTTGTGAGGTTGAAACTTTTAATTATATTTTAACTATGAATATAATTGAAAAAGATGGAAAAAAAGGCACTATTATAATTCCATAGTCAATTACTGCTCAAAAATAAAATGCAAATAAGTAATATAGCCATTCTCGTTCTTTCTGACTGGCTGGAGGGGGTGGGGTATGGGCGTGTCACATATTGTCTCAGGGCTCTCAGGACATGGCTTCATTCATTCATTCCATATTTTCCGAGGGTCTACTGGGTGCCAACTACTGTTTGTTTATATCATCAACCAAACAAAGCCCTTTGTCCCCATTGAAGCTAATATTCTATGAGCATTTTCAAAATGGTGGGCTGAAATGGATATTTAGGCCTCTAAATGCATGCATGGAGCCATATTTGAGAGAACCAAGGATGTGGAACTTCCAAATAGTTTCCAAATGACACTGCCCAGGGGGCAGAGCATCTGCTTATCTGTTCAGGAGTTTTGCTACTAGCAAAATGGAGTAATTGGGAAAATGACTGTTGAACAAGTTAAATGTACAGATACAACATTCTTTTTTTTTTTTTTTTTTCCTGAAACAGAGTCTAGCTCTGTCTCCCAAGCTGGAGTGCAGTGGCGCCATCTTGGCCCACTGCGACCTTCGCATCCTGGGTTCAAGCGATTCTCCTGCCTCCACCTCCCGAGCAGCTGGGACTATAGGTTCACGCCACCATGTCTGGCTAATTTTTGTATCTTTAGTAGAGACAGAGTTTCGCCGTGTTGGCCAGGCTAGTCTCAAACTCCTGACTTCAGGTGATCTGCCCACCTCGGCCTCCCAAAGTGCTGGGATTACAGGTGTGAGCCACCGTTCCCAGCCCAACAGTCTTGAAAGGAGGACAAGAAAGCTATCTGCATTTGTCCACATTGCTCAGTCTCAAGGTAGTAAAGGGAGAAGGCTATTAGCATTCAGGTAAACGCAGCAGCTGAAGTGCCTATTATGGGCATCAGCACAGGCTGTAGAGTGAGGCTGCCCAAGTTTCAGTGCAAGCTCTGCCACTCACCCTCTGACTGAACTGGGGGAAATTTCTTAACCTGCATGAGGTACTGTGAGTCATGTGGGGAATCAATGGGTCGACATATTTAAGCCATCAGAACAGGGTCCTGGCACACAGTAATTGCTCAGTAAATTTTCACCATACTCATCAATGTGATTATTAGTATACCCTTAAACTGGTCCAGTTCCTGATTTCTTTTCATCCTGACTAAATTCTTTTAAATCCTGGGTTAAAAGGCTAAATAAATTTTCTTAGCCAGAACAAGAGCAAGGTTTATTAAGCATCTGCTATTTTACTCTTCTAGGAACAAGGATTTGGCAATAAACGAGATAGAGCCTCTGTCTTCTCAGGAGCTTACACCAGACAATAAATACATTAAAAGGTAAACAAGTTAGGTGTAATGGATTTGAGTCGTATTTCCCTCTTTGGAATGAATTATAACCACATTAAAATCTTACTTGTGATGTTCTTGATGTTACATATTCAGGTAAGAGAAAATCTTCCGCTTAAGGAATTGATGTATGAATCCTAGCAAGGAATTGAGTAAGTCAAGATAACTTCTGGCTTCCTTTTCCAGTTCCACAAGATGTTAGCAGAAACTGGAGATGCTACACGTTCTCTTTTGGTAAAAGAATGTTGCACTTGACTACAACAAGATTTTAAGCCTGATTATTATATCTTGAATTGTGTTTGTTCAGAATTCAAACTGGCTAACGACTGAATTCCAGGCTGATGTTCATAGTGTGATTCCAGCAACTGGAAAATGGATTGTGTTTCCTTTCAGCTTTCTAATTCCTGGGTGAAGTGAATATACAGTCGTGTACCAAATAATGAGATTTCCTGACTGCATATATGACAGTTGTCCCATAAGATTACAAATATCATACTTTCGTTCTACCTTTTCTATGTTTAGGTATGTTTAGAAACAGGAATGCTAAATGTTTAAATATGTTTAGACACACAACTACTTAACATTGTGTTACAGTTGCCTACAGTATTCAGTATAGTAATATGCTATCCAGGTTTGCAGCCTAGGAGCAGTGGGCTCTACCATACAGCCCAGGTGTGTAGTAGGCTATGGTTTGTGTAAGTCACTCTATGATGTTCGCACAATAAAGTTGCCTGACGATGCATTTCTCAGAATGCTTCCCAGTCGTTAAGCAACACATGACTGTTTGTTACTGCTGTTATGTTTCACACCAGCCAACTGTCGTCAGTAGGAAGGGATAGTGTCTAGCAGCCCAGACAGTATCTTTATGCAAATTAGAAAAAGATGCCCCCTTCCTTAAGGTATTTTACTGTCATCTACCTGAAATTTTTTATAATAAATATTCATTTCTACAGGGTCTAAGATATAAATTGCACAGTCTAGTCTTGTTCAGTGCACACCCTGCTCAACCATATCAACCAGCTCTCCTTAAGAGGTCTAATGAAGTCCTTTGAAGACAGAAGCAGAAGAACAAGTTACATTATAACTTCATTTTGTAATTGCCTCCTTTTTACCCTTTCGCCTTGTGACCAGTGTGACAAAACACATTCTTTTCACCTCCAGGCAGACAAAAAGATGCATGCCAGTGATTAGTAAGTCTATACCAGATACTAGGAACTGAGTACATCCTTGGGAGGGGGAGGAGACAGTCATTTAATATCTAGATGACCACAATAAACAAGCAAGGAAATAAAATTGCAACTCCCTCCAACACCCAAAGAACCCCCAAAAACAAAACCAAAAAACATCTCAGTGTGACCTGGCACTGGGCCATCTTTTTCAGCTGCCAGATTAGCTTTCCTGCTTTTATCCATCAGTAGAATGAGTATTGCTCCATTGTTTTGCAATTACAATGGCTCTGTGATCTCTTGAATCAAAACTGAACTTCGTCTTTGTGTGTGAGAAAATACAAGATCTATTCCATATCAGTTTTCTGGAGTTCCAAATCCATTTTTCAGTGCCAGGTAGACGTCTCTGCTAAACTGACCATTAGGCACCTTAAGCTCAGCATGCCTCAAACTCACCCCTTCCTCCTTCTCTAGTCCCCACATCTCCATTGAGTTCCTGACTCTTCTCTCAGTTTCACAAATGATTAAGTAGCTACATGGAGTTATTCCCAGCAGCTCCCTTTCCCTTCACCTAACATCACATCAGTTTCCACCACCTGCTGCAGGCTTTGCATGTGGACATCTGTTGGAATCTCTCTGTTCCCATTGCCTCAGCATTGGATGAAGCCTTGGGCCCTTCTCCTTTCTCCCTGGGACTAATGATGTGGTTTTTCAGCGAGTGTTTTAGCCATTCCCAAGTCTCCTCACCTCTTTCCAATTTTCTGCTCCCCTGTGATCTGAACAGAACTGGCACCATTTACCTGCACTGCCTATAAACCTCTAGCGGCTGCCTACTGCCTTCAGGATCAAATCTCCACTGTGTTCCAGTCTACCCCAACCTGCCACCAGTTTTAACTACTATTAACTGCCTCCTGTCTACTTCTCCTCCCTATCCCATGGTATTCCCTGCCACTTTTCACTGCTTAGAATTTTAGAATTCCCTCAACATGCTGTGCATCGAGCTTCCTTTACTCCATGGATTGAATACCACCACCTTCTTCCTCTGGCAAACTTTTTTTTTTTTTTTTTTTTGACACAGGGCTGTCTCTGTTGGCCAGCTTGGAGTATAGTAGCTCCATCTTGGCTCACTGCAGTCTCAACCTCCTGAGTTCAAGCAATCCTCCCACCTCAGCCTCCCAGAGTGCTGAGATTACAGATGTGAGTCACCATGCCAGGCCCTTCTGGCAGCTGTTATTCATCCTTCAGGTCCAGCACAAGTGCCACTTCTTCTCTGAAGTTTTCCCACCCCACCTGTCTTCAATTTTCCTAGCACATTTTATAAACGTCTGTCTTGATATTTTTATCACAACGTGCTGCAATGTTTCCCCTCCCAAGGGAGGTGCGCAGTCTCATTTCTTTCCCTAAGGCTCTCGGAGCTGACTTAGCAAGGACTCCATTCCAGGGTTGATTGAAACCTTGAAATGGAAAGATAGGACAATGAGATGGGCACGTGGTTCCATGGGCTGTTGAGTCTTGATGAGCTTCAGGGATGCAAGGGAGGAGATTGCTGGTGCCCTGGTGGGCCACTAGTTGTTTAGGCAGCTGGAAAACTCAGATTGTTAAAAATCAAAATTTTCACCAAAATGTTTTCTTCTTTTGTACACAGGACATTCTGCGCTTCTAATGAAACTAGGGCTTTACAAAATGAAACAAAAGGATCTGTGCTATTATTAAGTATAAAGTGATCATCTTTAAAAAGACAGACACTAAGAAAAAAATTACTAATTCAGTGAATTGAAAGTCCAGAGTTCTACAATTGATTTATGAGTTCCAGCAAGGATCAGCTATTAAATGATTAGGTTTTTTATTGTCTTCCAACTTATTGTTTGAAATTGTTGCAAAAGTGAATTCAGGCTGGGCATGGTGGCTCCCACCTGTAATACCAGCTCTTTGCGAGGCTGAGGTCAGGAGGTTGAGATCAGCCTGGCCAACACGGTGAAACCCTGTCTCTACTTAAAAAAAAAAAAAAAAAAAAAAATATATATATATATATATATAAAAGCTGGGCATGGTGACACATACCTGCAATCCTAGCTACTTAGGAGGCTGAGGCAGGAGAATTGCTTGAACCTGGGAGGTGGAAGTTGCAGTGAGCCAAGATTGCGCCACTGCACTCCAGCCTGGGTGACAGAGCAAGACTCCGTCTCAAAAAAGTGAATTCAGTCTTGCTTATATATTTTGAGTTCCTTGGAGTTCAACATTCTACTGAAAATATAAGATAAATGGGTTTCATTATCTTGCCTGCTTAAATTTATTGATGCAGGGGTAGAGGCAGGAAAAGAAAAATAAGAAGAAAAATAATTCATTGATGTGAAAGTTTGTGGGTTTTTTGCCAGGAAACAGATTTTTTCAGAAATTGGGTTTTTTTTTTTAGAAACAAGGACGCCATCTTGGATTATGACTAATCAGATTAATTTTAAAAGCAAAATTTACATTCATTATAAATATATTCATTTATGTAACAAATATATTTATATATTTATAAATACACTCCATTATACTAGTGTGACAACATGCTATATCGACAGCTAACAGCCATTTATCAGGGGCTCACAGTGTCCTGCTCAGCTGAGCCCCTGGGATTCAAAGGGGAGGGACCCTGCTCCTGGACCCAAGATGCTCATAGTCTCTTTGGGGAAATGACAAGGTAGAAACAAATAATCACAAGGCAATGTAGCAAGTGTAAGAAGGCCTTTAACATTCTGTTGGCGCACAAAGTTCAATCAGATATTCTCTGTGATGCAGAGGCACATGTCACAAAGGGGGACACAAGCCGGATCCAGGTGTGGCTACAAACGTGTGCGGTGATGTTTTTTAGTTATTTTTTCCTTTTTCTCTGTTCTGGCTTCTCAAGATGATGTCTAATCAAATTCATGTATAAGCAGGTGAAAGTTCAAGAAAGGGGCCTCAGAAGTCTTCCGGTTTGGCCCATTCCTTTACGATGAAGGTTCTAGGCATAGGGACTGGGGTTTGTGTGAGGTCATCCAGGTGACTGCACAGTGCCAGCCCGCAAAGCCAGGTCTAGGGCTGCATCCAACTTCCCAAGATGCCCTGAAGTCTTGAGGCGTCTACTAAGAAAGCTTTGCATTACTGGGCCAGGTGGAAACCAAACTCCAAAATTAACTTAGTAGAGAGATGCTTTCAATTTTCTTTGATTATATTTGTAATTAACTTTTCTGACTTAGGAAAAAAGCTTCAAATTACAACAGGCTGACAGGTTTTCAGCTCAAGAGTAGAGATTCTGTCAATCATGTGGGATCATGAGTGCCTCAAGGGTTAGAGGTCTATGCGTTGACCAAGAAGACCTTCAGCTGCTTCAGCTTGCTTGACTGTCACTGAAAAGTACACCCAATATGAAGAAGATTGCAGTTAACTGGAGATTAAAATTAGATGTCTTAATAAGCAGGTTATTTCAATGTATTTTTTTCCCTTTCTTTGATTTCCTCTCATGTGTATTATAACACCTCTAGTAGCAGAGAGCTCCAGAAGGAACTGCTCTCACCCTTACCTGCACTGTTTTGTTGAAAAGGAATGTTTTTGATTATATCTCCTCATTTTTACAACTATTTCTCATCTTTATTTATTTTATTTTCATGGTATGACTCGTGAAAGACCTCAGAGCTTTCGGCCTGTGTGTTAGCCAGAGGTGTTCTACAGTCTCTTTAGGGGGATGTAAGAGAAACTTCTTTTCTTCTTCTTTTGGAGGAGTGTTTCAAGCACCGAGGGTTTTTTGGTTCTTTCTTTTTTGAGACAGAGTTTTTTGCTCTTGTTGCCCAGGCTGGAGTGCAGTGGCATGATCTTGGCTCACCACAACCTCCACCTCTTGGGTTGAAGCGATTCTCCTGCCTCAACCTCCTGAGTAGCTGGGATTACAGGCGCATGCCACTATACTTGGCTAATTTTGTATTTTTAGTAGAAATGGCGTTTCTCCATGTTGGACAGGCTGGTCTCGAACTCCTGACCTCAGTTGATCCTCCCAAAGTGCTGCGATTACAGGCGTGAGCCACCGCGCCTGGCTGTACCGAGGGTTTGATATTGCCATTTTCACATTTGGATGGCATTTTTCCAAATGTCTTGTGAGCCTTGCCAGTGGTGGCAAGCTGTAATAGGTCCAAAATGAAAGTGAAAACTTAATGAAAACAAAGTTTCCAGTCCATATTTGTGGCCAGTTTCCCAGGTGACCTTGAGGCAGTCCTAATTGCGTGAGACGTAGTGGGAATGACAATGTTCTACCCATGGATAGGCTTGTTGTATAGCTAAATGAAGTCATATCTGCAAATGATCTCAACTTCTTAGAAAAGGATGGTATTATGGAGCCATGATGATTACAAAAGCCAAGGCTCTAATTGTTTGTAGTGATATCTGCTCTGGTGTACTTAGTCTTGTCTGTTTCATTATAACCAGCAGCTTCTTTTCTCTCTGTTTTTTAAATTGTACTTTAAATTCTGGGGTACATGTGCAGAACGTTCAGGCTTGTTACATAGTTATACATGTGCCATGGTCGTTTGCTGCATCCATCACCTGTCATCTACAGTAGGTATTTCTCCTAATGCTATCCGTCCCCTTGCCCCCCACCCTCCGACAGGCCCCAGTGTGATGTTCCCCTCTCTGTGTCCATGTGATCTCATTGTTCAGCTCTCACTTATGAGTGAGAACATAACCAGCAGCAGCTTTTTCAGGGAAGTCACAATGCCGTGCAATGATGCACTTTCCTTACAAATATTAACATTCTTGTCCTGGCGTGTCCTGGTAGGTTCATTCCTGTATTCCACAGTGAAACCCTCTGCTTCAGAGGGTGCCTCATGCTGGTCTAGCTTCATGTATATTTTTAATATCTTGGAAAATGGAAGACAACGTAAGTAAACGTGGCCCCGGAAGCCACATTGTTTGCTAATTCCACTCTAGGAGATTTTGACTTCAACAACCTGAGCAGTCTTGGGGCTTCTAGATGATTAGGTGGTTTCAGAATCCCTACCATGCTTCTGATGCTTCTGGAGTATTCTAGGGCAAAAGGGCTCAGGCTTCTTCTTTTTTTTTTTTTTTTTTTTTTTTTTGAGACAGAGTCTCTCTCTTGTTGCCAAAGCTGGAGTGCAATGGCGTGATCTCTGTTCACTCCCGGGGGTTCAAGCAATTCTCCTGCCTCAGCCTCCCGAGTAGCTGGGATTACCAGCGCCCACCACCACACCCAGCTAATTTTTGTATTTTTAGTAGAGACAGGGTTTCACCATGTTGGCCAGGCCGGTCTTGAACTCCTGACCTCAGGTGATTTGCCTGCCTCGGCCTCCCAAAGTGCTGGGATTACAGGCCTGAGCCACCACGCCTGATTGGGTTCAGGCTGCTTTAAAGGGACCATGCGACAATGGCATGAGGAAGGGACTTTCGTTGACTGTGCCCTCGACTCCTAGGATTTCCCAGTACTTTTCTGCCAAGACTTCTCCCTAGAGCCTCACTGCCTGGCCTGTGCCTCTAGCACTTGGCCTTAGGTCCACAGAGGCAGCACCGCATGGGGGTCATTCTCTGTAGAGGCCCCTCTCTGGTGGCAGAGTCACACACCACAATGTATGGCCTGGACTTTCAGGAACACCGCTGCAGGGAGAACACTGTGACACGGTCAAAGATGTGTTGTGGGCATGTGTGCAAGCATCTTTTTTTTTTTTTTTTTTTTGAGACAGAGTCTCACTGCGTCACTAGGCACCAGGCTGGAGTGCAGTGGCGCGACCTTGGCTCACTGCAACCTCTGCCGCCCAGGTTCAAGCAATTCTCCTGCCTCAGCCTCCCAAGTAGCTGGGACTACAGGCACGCGCCACCATGCCCAGCTAATTTTTTTGTATTTTTAGTAGAGACGGGGTTTCACCATGTTGACCAGGATGGTCTCGATCTCTTGACCTCGTGATCCGCCCGCCTCGGCCTCCCAAAGTGCTGGGATTACAGGCGTGAGCCACCGCACCCGGCCGCAAGCATCTTTAACCGCCCCTAGTATGTCATGTGTCCCTAAGAGAATGATATGACCATTAGCTTGAGCTCATCACTAAGCAGACTAGTGACCACGAACTAATCCCCCGTTTGCCAGGCTCTGTCTTCACTCCTCACAACCATCCTCAGAGTGAGGCATGTTATCTCTTTTTACTGATGAGGGCACTGAGACCTAGGTGAAGGAAATAAATAAGAGGACTTTTACAGAGAGAGAAGAAAAACCAGTGTTTTTTCCTCCACGCTCATGCACACGTCACTCAACACAACTGACACCTGGGGTTGGGGGTGAGTTTTCACACACAAGAACCAATTACCTGTGGACTCCAGCTGGGTGTCCTATAATTCAATTTAATTCTGACACTATTCACCTGGAGAATCAGATCCCGCAGGCGGAGAGCTTGGTCCCACAAGATTGTCCCTGCTTCAGGTGCCAGTTGCATGTAGCAAGTTGTCACTTCTACCTCGACTGGCCAGCTCAGATTTGGATTTGGGGCTCCCACGATGCCCTCCTTGGGTTTGATAATTTGCTAGAGCAGCTCACAGAACTCAGGGAAACACTTTACTTGTGTTCACCCACTTACTATAAGGCTATGACAAGGACACAGATGAGTGGCCAGATGAAGAGATGTGTGGGTGAGATGTGTGGGAGGTGTCCGAAGCTTCCCTCCCCTCCCTGGGCGCACCACCCTCCAGAACCCCTAGATGTTCAGCTACTTGGAAGCTCCCCAAATCCAGTCCTTTGGGTTTTTATGAAAGCATCATTACCTAGCCATGACTGATTAAATCATTGGCCACGGGTGATGGACTCAGCCTTCAGCCTCTCCCCGCTCCCTGGAGGTCAGGGGTGGGGCTGAAAGTCTTAACCTTCTAATCACAAGGTTAGTTCCCCTCGAAACTAGTCCCCATTCTGAGGTCATCCAGGAGCCCACCAAGCTTGGGGTCATGAGAACAAAAGATGCTCCTGTCACCCAGAAAATTCCAAGGGATCTAGGAACTCTGTGTCAGACGTTATCACTGAGGAAATTACAAAGGTCTGAGAAACTCCGTGTTAGGAACCAGAGGTAAAAGACCAAATATTACCATAATAGATTCTCATCGTGCCTGTAACTACAAGGATTTTAGGAGCTCTGTGTCAGCAACCTGGGGGCAGAAATCAAATATACACACATACGTGTGTGTGTGTGTGTGTGTGTGTGTGTGTGTATTATACATACAGATCTCTCTCTCGGTATATCATTACATCATATTCTTCTCTAACAAAAATTGGTGTACTTTCCAGAGAAAGTCCAGTTTCCTCCTATACTGGATCCCCTTCTTCCACCTAACCCCAGGAACAGATCTTCATATACGATGGCATAGGAAATTCACACCAGACACAACATCTTTTACATACACTGGTTAAGGAAGGGGCTGAGGGTGTTCAGTCAGCAGTTGGAACTGAGTCCATTCTCTGTGTAAAAGTCACCCTTATAGCTGCATCTTTTTCCTTCCCCAACTAAAATTGTACGATGAGAGTGAAATCTTTAAATGGAAGCTTGAAACCTAATTATTTGGATATTTAATTTGATTTTGTTTTAATTTATGCCTGATATTATTAAGGTATAATAGACAAATAAAAATTGTATATATTTATGTTGTGCAATGTGATGTTTATATATATGTATGTATACACCGTGAAATTAATAAATCAAGCTAATTAACATATTTGTCACCTCACATACTTATCATTTTTTACCGTGAGAACATTTAGATCTACTCTCTTAGCCATTTCCAAGTATACACTATTATTAACCACAGTCACCTTGCTATACAATAAATCCTTTATATACTTTGACCAATATCTCCCCATCCCTGTCCCCAGCCCCTGGCAACCACCATTCTATTCTCTGCCTCTTTAAGTTTCAACTTTTTTTTTTTTTTTTTTTGAGACGGAGTTTTGCTCTTGTTGCCCTGGCTGAAGTGCAATGGCACGATCTTGGCTCACCACAACCTCCGGTTCTCTGGTTCAAGTGATTCTCCTGCCTCAGCCTCCCGAGTAGCTGGGATTACCGGCATGCACCATTACACTCAGCTAATATTTTATTTTCGGTAGAGACAGGGTTTCTGCATGTTGGTCAGGCTAGTATCAAACTCCTGAGCTTAGGTGATCCACCTGCCTCAGTCTCCCAAAGTGCTGGGATTACAGGTGTGAGCCACTGTGCCCAGCTTTTAAGTTCAACTTTTAAAAATTCCACATGTAAGTGAGCTCATGCAGTATTTGTCCTCCTGTGCCTGGCTTATTTTACTTAGCATAATTTCTTTTATTTGGGTATTTTATATCTCACATTGTTATCTCTCTTTTATCTTTTATCATGCCCTGAGGAAGATATTTTGCCCTAATAGTCATTACATAGAAAAAGAAGCTAAGGGATAAGGAATATAATTACTTTAATGTTTTTAATTAAGCCTTTTAATAGGCACTCAAAAATACTAACAGCACAATGAGATCACTTACACTAATTACACAGAAGGATAAGGGCCAAACTTGTGTGAAGATTTAGGCTTTTTGGTACCTACACACTAATCATTTCTCTTCTCTATTCTACTTTTGTATAGCAGAAACCAGAAGTATACAAACATGTGTTAAATGAATAATCTTATCTAAAATTAAATCCCTGTGTTTGCAATGTATTAAGTGAGAAAAATCAGTAGGTTATATTTTTCTTTAAAAGTATATGCACAGGGAAGATATAGATACTAGGGGGAAACACTGGGAAATAACTCTATTACACTGAAGAGTATGGGATGAGATTAGAGGGAATGTCACAAGATACCTGCACTACCAATGAAGCAGTATAGTATCGTCTGGAAGTAAACTGACATTAGTTGTAAATGCAAACTCAAGGGCCGTCACTGTAACTTTTTTTAAAACAAAATCAGTATAATTGGTATGGGAAGAGAAAAAACAAAATGGAATTATGTAAGGGTGGGCATGGTTGCTCAAGCCAGTAATCCCAGCACTTTGAGAGGCTGAGGTGGGTGATCATTTGAGGTCAGGAGTTCCAGACCAGCCTAGCCAACATGGTGAAAGGCCATCAATACTAAAAATTCAAAAATTATCCAGGCTGGGCATGATGTCTCATGGCTGTAATCTCAGCACTGTGGGAGGCTAAGGTGGGCGGATCATCAGAGGTCAGGAGGTCAAGACTAGCCTGGCCAACATGGCGAAACATCTGTCTCTACTAAAAATACAAAAATTAGCCGAGGGTGGTGGTGGGCACCTGTAATCCCAGATACTCAGGAGGTTAAGGCAGGAGAATGATTGCCTCAGCAATCATTACATGTGATGGGTCACAATGTAAGTGTAAGAAAATGATTGCTTATTGACAGCATATAAATTCACAGTCAGGAATGATGGTGATGCCAGGTGACCGCAGATTGTCCACATGGGTGCCGGAGAGAGTGGCATCTTTGCTTCTGATGGTTCAGTGCACACAAACTTAATTTTATGCAGAAGTTATTACAATATTGTATAAAATTACCTTCAGGCTATATGTATAAGATGTGTCTGAAACATAAGTAATTTTATGTTTAGGCTTGGGTCTGATCTCCAGGATATCTCATGATGTATATACAATAGTCCAAGTCTCAAAAGAGTCTGAATCCAAAACACTTCTGGTCCCAAGCATTTCTGATAAGGGTTACTCAACCTGCATCAGTTTTCCTCTTTGTTTTTTTAACTTCTCTTCCACACTGCTGGTTTCAGCATATGTCTGGTGAGTCCTCTCTGTCTCTTATGGAAATCAATCATTCTGTGATTGGTGTGGATTTCCTATGCTTCTGTGCAGGAAGGTCTATTTCCTGGGGATAGTGGAAGAAGGGAGTTTGTCCAGGGCATACTGATAAGATTTCACTCTAGATCGCTTCTTGGCCTTTTGGCTAAGATCAAGTGTAGAATCTGTTCTCACCCGTTTAATATCTGCTATGTCCTCTATCTGAGGACAACATAGTTAATGGATTTTTTGAGCAGGGAGATGGAATAGGAGCTTGCTCCATATCTACTCCACACATCTACCTGGTATTGCACTACCTCCAGGAATGGTGCAACCCTCGGGGGATATTTAAAAAAAAAGATTTCAATCTAGAGGCTGTAGGCTACAGATGCTGCGGGTGCTCAAATGAGGAGAGCTCTGCTGCAGGACACCATATGCGAGAAGCCATGGCTTTCTCCAGCTGCTCTACTCAACTTTTTGTTAGAGAATACCCTGGTTTGTCAGCACGTTTTCCTCTACCTGGAAATAAATAAGGCTCTGCACTGTTTCTTCACAAGTGGGTTGAATGAGGACTGAACTGTCAGGCGTTTTCCATACATAGAATTTTAATTAGGTTCCCCAGTTTTCAGCATCATTTCTCACTCTTGCCTTCTACTTTACATGCCAGTGTCAGACAGATTTTTTTTGAAATGGGGTTTCACTCTGTCGCCCAGGCTGGAATGCAGTGTGTGATCTCGGCTCACTGCAACCTCTGCCTCCCGGGTTCAAATGATTCTCCTGCCTCAGCCTCCTGGGTGGCTGGGATTGCAGGCATGTGACACCACACCCAACTAATTTTTGTATTTTTAGTAGAGATGGTGTTTTGCCAGGCCAGCTGGTGTCGAACTCCTGACCTCAAGTCATCCACCTGCCTTGGCCTCCCAAAGTGCTGGGATTATAGGCATAAGCCACTGTGCCCGACCTAAATTACATATTTGATAAGGCATTGCTATCCAAAATACACGGAAAACTTCTACAACTCAACAACATCAAAAGAAACAACCCAATTCAAAAACAAACAAAGGACATTTCTTGGAAGAAGATATACAAATGGCCAATAAGCATTTGAAAAGATACTCACCATGGTTAATTATTAGGGAAATGCAAATCAAAACCACAGTGAGACTCTATACCCACTAGTATGACCATATTTTTAAAAATAAAAAGGAAAATCACAAGTATTGGTTAGGAAGTTGAGAAATTGAAACTCTTGTGCTGGTGGGAATGTAAAATGATGAAGCTGCTGTGAAAAACAGCTGGGCAAGAAGTTAAACATGGGATTACCACATTACCTGATCATTCCACTCATAGGTATATACCCAATAGAATCAAACACAGATATATAGGTACGTGTATACAAAGTTCATAGCAGCACTATTGGCAACAGCCAAAAGATAGACCCAACCCAAATATACATCAACTGATGAATGGATAAACAAAATGTGACATATGCATACAATGGAATATTATTAGCCATGAAAAGGTATGAAGTACTCATACCTGCTACAATGTGGCTGAGCCTCAAAAACAGTATGCTAAGGAACAACGGTCAGACACAGAAGGTCACATATTATATAATTCTATTTATATGAAATATCCAGAATGGGTAGCTTCATAGAGACGGATTGGTGGTTGCCAGGGAATGGAGGGAGGGGAGAATAGGGAGTGACTGCCTAGTGGGTATGGGTTTGTTTTTGAGAGGAGAGTGATGAAAATGTTTTGGAACTTGATAGAAGTGGAGGTTGCATAACATTATAATATGCTAAAGGCCACTAAATTATGTACTTTAAAAAAATGGTTCATTTATGTTATATGCATTTCACCTCAATAAAAAAAAAAAATAAAGGAGCTTAAAAGAAAACAAGATGTCAACCAGGGCTGCAGTAGTCTGATGGCTTGTTTGGGCCTGGAGAATGTAATTTCAGGGTGGCTCACGCACATGGCTCTTGGCAGGAGGCCTCAGTTCCTTTCTTGGCTGTTGGCAGGAGGCTCAGTTCATTGCCATGTCTGCCTCTCCACAGGGTGCAGGGCTGCTTGAGTGGACTGATTACAGGTTAGCTGGCTTTCCCCAGAGAAAATAAGGAGAAAAGAGAGGGAGCAAAGAGAAAGCCACAATGCGTTTTATGCCTTTCCCTTGGGATCCTAACACTGCCAGTTCCGCTGCATTCTTTTCTTTAGAAGCAAGCCACTAAGCTCAGCCCGCAATCAAGAGGGACCGTTAGGATTCATAGTTTAAAGGGACCAGTATCAAAGTATTTGTGGATATTTGTGAAAATCACCACAATTTCTTTTTATATGTTCTTGGGTTTGATTTGCTAATATTTTGTTAAGGATTTTGCATCTATGTTCATGAAAGCTATTTGTTCAGTCGTCTTTTCTTTTTTTTGAGACGGAGTCTTGCTCTGTCATCCAGGGTGGAGCGCAGAGACATGGTCTCAGCTCACTGCAACCTTTGCTTCTTGGGTTCAAGCAATTCTCATGCCTCAGCCTCTCAAGTAGCTGGGATTACAGGCATGTGCCACCACACCCAGCCAATTTTTTTTTTTTTTTTTTTTTTTGTATTTTTAGTAGAGATGTGACATGGTTTTGTCATGTTGGCCAGGCTAGTTTTGAACTCCTGGCGTCAAGTGATCCACCCCCCTTGGCCTCTCAAAGTGCTGTGATCACTGCACTTAGACTATAGTCTTGTTTTCTTATGATGTCTTTAGCTTTGGTGTCAGGGTAATACTGGCTTAATAAAATGAGTTGGAAATTGTTCTTTTTCTTTCTATAATATTTATAGAATTTGTGTTGGTACTAGCCCATTCATTTTTGTTAAATGTTTGATAGAATTTACAAAGGAATTCATCAAAGGAATTCCAGGGAAACAATCTGGGCCTGGGATTTCATTGTGAGAAGATTTTAAATTACTAATCCTAATGGATAAAATTACTATCTATAACTGACGTTAACATATTCAGGTTTTATGTTATTTTGAGTTTTAGTAGTTTCCTGCTAGGGATTTGGTTCATCTAACTTATCCTCTGCAAACCTCTGTATTACACTTGGTGAGCAGAGTGCAGGGTGGACCCCACAGCACTCACCCTCATGGCTGTCTGCCTCTGGGAAGGGCCCATCCTGCCCAACCTTACCCTGCAGTTCTGCTAGGCCCAATAGAGCTCAATTAATATTCATGCATGCACTAATGTATTCAACACATATTTGCTGTCTTTTAATTAAGTGGGGTCAACCCGATTATAATTTCGGCATTATAAACACCTCCCAAGGCTTACCTTTCCTCTCTACCCCTGCGTTTCTGGTCCTAGTTGAGGTCTCTGCCATCTCTTACCTGGGCACCTGCTAATCAGTCACTTCCTAATCAGACTTGCTCCTTCTAATGTCATTCCCTTCAAACCTAGCCCACACACTGGCCAGAATCATCCATAGATATAAGTAGATATCAATAGATATAAAACTCAGATCTCGCTAGGGCTAACCCCTGCTTGACACCCTCCAGGGGCTCCCAGTACTATGATCTGCAATGGCTGCCCTTACAGGGATTGTTTTAATCACCTCCTGTTCATCCTGCTGGTGAGAAAGGGATTTCTGTTCTAGAGTTATGGGAATGGCCAAACACAGGACACCTCACACTGGACAGATGAGATGACAGTTTATAACACATTCTGGGTCAGAACACAGCATAGCATGCAGGGCCACAGGGGCTGCACTTGGGAACAAGTGAACAGCCAGGGTCCGGAGTCAGGCTTTGTGCTATCAAAAGGGTGGGGTGATTTGCAGGAGAATATGATAGGTTTGTTTGAATAATTTCTCAGGCTGACAGAACTGACTGACACCCACTGCTCACAGATAAGCAGGAACTGCACCGTGTTTGGCTAGGAGATCTTATCCAAGAGAGCAGAAGGGAGGGGAATTTGTGGTAAAGAGCATTCCAGGGTCTCTTGGTTTGACCAGATTTCAAAGCAGCACTTAATATTGAGCCAAATTCTAGGCCTTACACAGGTGAGCTCCAGCCCTGTGGGCTTCTCCATCTCCCCACTCCCAGTGACTCTCTAGTGAACTCCTGGTCATCCTTATTTTTCAACTCTGGTCTCCTCTCTAGCAGGCCACTTCCCTGGCCTCTCCTATCTAACTGGGTTGCTTACATATCCTAGGTACTCTTAGTGCCTTTTTTTTTTTCTTTTTTTGAGATGGAGTCTCACTCTGTTGCCTAGGCTGGAGTGCAGTGGCGTAATATCAGCTGCAACCTGTGTCTCCTGGGTTCAAGCGATTCTCCTGCCTCAGCCTCCTGAGTAGCTGGGATTACAGGTGCACACCATCACACCCGGCTAATTTTTCTATTTATAGTACAGATGGGGTTTCACCATGTTGGCCAGACAGGTCTTGAATTCCTGATCTCAGGTGATCCACAGGCCTCAACCTCCCAAGGTGCCGTGATTACAGATGTGAACCCCCGCACCCGGTGTGGTACTCTTGTTGCACTCTCTTGCCCATGTCGAAGTCTAAATAAAAATGTAGAGATGAGTCTCTAAATTTAACATTCTCTTTGGAATACAGGAATTGCAATTTGGGGCATACACATAGACTAGGAGGTCTTTGGTGTGTCTGAAGAACAAAGAGAAAGTTGGGGATTTTAATTATTTTAATATTTATTTTGATATTATTTATTTATTTGAGACAGAGTCTTGCTCTGTCACCAGGCTGGAGTGCAGTGGCACGATCTCAGCTCACTGCAACTTCTGCCTCCCGGGTTCAAGCAATTCTCCTGCCTCAGCCTCCTGAGTAGCAGGGACTACAGGCGCACACCACCACACCCAGCTAATTTTTTTGTATTTTAGTAGAGACGAGGTTTCACCATTTTGGCCAGGGATGGTCTCAATCTCTTGACCTTGTGATCCACCCCGCCGCCTTGGCCTCCCAAAGTGCTGGGAATACAGGGATGAGCCACCGCGCCCTGCTGGGGGTTTTATTTTTAAAAAGAAATGTTACCTGTGGTCTTGAAAGAAAGTTCATGGGTGTTAGTAAAGTTTTGGGGAGCTGGCAAGCTCCAGTTGGTGAGCCACAGGGCTGGGTAAAATTAGTCTGAGCTGTAGCAGCTGTTGGGTACAGCTGGTCCAAGGCTGGTCTTACTTCAGCAGCTATTGGCTAAAGCTAGTCTTAGGTTACCACAGGTTACCAGCTTTAGCTGCTGGATTTGCAGAGAATGAAATTTTTGGAGCAATGCTGTCTGCCCAAGTGCTTTTCCCTTCTGGCTTCTCAACTCTGTTTTTGTTGGGTATGACAAGAATGACCCAGTTTGTATAATCAACTTTCACACCCAGAAATTAGCAAACTACGCTTAACCACACCCTCTCCTCTACAATGTCAGCTCCTTGCGGACAGGGCCTGGCACAGTATGTTTTCAAATCCTTAGTACCTGCCCAAGGAAAGCTGGCAAAATTTTAAACTATAACTCAAAAATTCTAATTTACTTTTGCTACATTTTACACGGTAAGAAAAAGCAAGTCCATTGGAATCTCTCAGACAAAATAGACAACAAAAATTTCAAACTCTACAGAGAAATTGTGGGGGAAATAATATTATGTTTAAAATGGTTGGGTATGTTTGCTGACACCTTAAATTCCAGTGCTTTGGGAGGCCAAGGCAGGAGCATTACTTCAGGCCAGGAGTTCAAGACCAGCCTGAGCAACATAGTGAGACCCTATCTCTATAAGCTGTATATATTTTAACATAGCCAGGCATGGTGGCACATGCCTATAGCCTTAGCTACTCAGGAGGCTGAGATGGGAGGATTGCTGGAGTCCAGGAATTTGAGGCTGCAGTGAGCCATGATTGTACCTACTGCACTCCAGCTTGGTGACAGAGTAAGATCCTGTCTCTTTAAAAAAAAAAAAATTGTTTTGTGAATACGTCCTCTCGTTACTCCTTTTCTTCACAATGTCTGGGTGGGTGCATGTGGACACTGCTCTCAGCATACCTTGGTGATTTTGTTGCCTTCCTCTTAAAATGTTGAGCATGAGGTCAAAGAGAGTTTGTGGTTCTGAAGTACTACTTCAAATCAGTGTGCTGGGAATTTGTTCTCACAGCCAGGAGCTGAGCTCCACGATGGTTTCACACAGAGTTTATTCAAATGGGCAATAGATGTTCTGTCCAGATCCGTTAGTCCAGTGGATTTGTTTCCTCCAGAGGTAGGAAACACATAGACTCAGAGACAAAGCTTTTATAATCCCCGACCATTGATAGAGAAGAATCCAGCAATCCAGCATCTCATGACTACTAAAAAGCAGAGCCAGCATTCAGACCCAGGTGTGTCCAGCTCCCTAGACCACCCAGATGGAGTTGGGCCAGAACGTGGAACAGCCATGGGCCATCGCAGAAGACCAGTATGGCAGAGGGGACAAGCTAGCAGCCTCGGGCCCCACAGAACCCAAAGACAAATTTTGTTTGAACTGTACTGTACTTAGAATTTGCTTCCTATTTTTTTATCGTAGCAAAATACCCATAACATAGAATTGACCATTTCACCCATTTTAAAAGTTCAGTGGCGTTAAATACATTCATAATGTTGTACAACCATCACCACCATCCATCTTCAAAACTCTTTTTATCTTGTGAAACAGAAACTGTACTCATTAAATGCTAATTCTCCATTCTCTTCTCTCCCAACCCCCAGCAACCACCATTCTATTTTCTGTCTCTATGACTTTGACGAATCTAGGTGCCTCAGAGAAGTGGAATCATACGGCATTTGTCTTCTTGTGATCAGCTTACATTACTTAGCATGATATCTTCAAGATTCATCCATGTTGTGACACATATCAGAATTTCCTTCCTTTTTAAGGCTGAATAATGTCTCATTGTATGCACTCATATATATCATACTTTGCTAATCCATTCACCTACTGATGGATGCTTAGGTTCTTGTAGAGTTTGGCTATTATGAATAATGCTGCTTTCAGTTCTTTTGGAAGTATACCCAGAAGTGGAATTGCTGGATCATAGGACAGTTCTATTTTTAATTTTTCGAGGAACTGCCGTACGTTTTTCACAGTGGCTGTACCGTTTTACCTTCCTACTGACAGTGCCCAAGGGTTTCACTTTCTCCACATTCTCACCAACATTTGTTATGTTTTTTAAATAACAGCCATCCTAATGGATGTGAGGTGGTATTTCATTTTAGTTTTGGTTTGTTTTTCCCTAACGATCACTGATGTTGAGCATCTTTCCTTGTGTGTGTATAATTTTTAAAAAATTAGTTGTCAAAAAAAAAAAAAATTAGTTGTCAACATGAAATACCTGTAAATTTCACAATAACTCAAAATTCCTGGCTTCTCTTGACAAGAGATGTGGCTCAGCTGGGCACCTATTTCCACAAGGCAGCAGTCAGCTGGTCAGGAGGAGGGCTGCTCTCTAAAAGGCCATGCATTCTCTAGTTTACCACAGTCCCCACCACTCCCTCTTGGCTGACCCCAGGTGGCACGAAGTCTGGGACTCCCTAGGGGGTGTTAGCAGTACCTCAACTTGTCTATGTCTTCAGATCTTTAGGCCAACGACTCACCCTGGCCTCATGCACACCTACCCTGCCCCTGGGCCTTATGAAAACTGCCAGAGCAGCTCCAGAGACCACATCTGACTTCTCCGAGTGCTTCTTGCAATCACCTCTGAACAGGAGCCAAAAAGTATTTGCCAAGCAAATAAGAGAATGGAGCCTTTCTCCATAAATCTTAATACATTAGTTAAGAATCTAGGTGTGACTAGGGAATGACATCTTGAGCCCAAATGATTTCAGGAGAGGCTGCCAGAGGCCTTTGTGAATTAAGAGCAGCCCAAGCATGGCTGAGCCGGGCACGCAGCCGCATTTCTGGCATTGTGCTTTCATGGCAAAGGTTTGATGTGGCTTTCTTGAGATGACAGAGTGAGGAAGAACAAAGCTGCCGGAGCATAACCCTTCTATTGTTGCACTAACTGGACAAATACGTGGAGGCTTTTCTAGGTGACTAAGACCCTAGCAATGCCCTAGGGGGTGGAGCTGGGGGGTGTTCCCCTCTCCCACGGGTGGCATCCAGTACCCAGGAACTTTGGCTGGGGACGCCAAGACTCAGAAAACAAAACCTGGGACTTTGCGTGTCTGGGAAGATAGCAGGATCCTCCATGCCTCCTCCCAGACTGAAACTGGTGAATCACCCAGCATATCGCACCATCAGGAAGGCAGACACTGAAGTGTCTGGGACAAACCAGAGAGAAGAGGAATTTTCCAGGCTGCCTTCCTGGGACCTCCCAGTCTTACCCTTTCTGCAAGGATTTAAGGACATCAACAGAGTGGAAAACAGCCTCTCCTTTCTACCACCTTAAGGATGAGTACCCATTTCACAGGACAGGAGGATGGAGGTTTGTGTCTCAGTGACACGTGACCCTGGACATGAACTATAAAAGCACTGAACTATTAAAGGTCTAGTTGGTCACCTTGAAATTCCAAGTTTCTGGCCAGGTTAGTTAGGTGCAGTCTGAATAAATTATGGTTTTAGCAAAAAGATGCTTTAGCTCTCTGGGGCGGCAACTCATCATTCTGCAGACATAGGCCTGGCTCCAGAAATACCTAAGGGGGTCGATGGGACATCAGAATAAACAACCAACTGCTTTATTATTGTAGTAATCACAAAGTTGATTGTGCACCTGCATTAAGTGCTTCCTGTAGGCCAATCACTCTTGTACACCTTTGCCACACATTGAAACTTTTGATCATCACCACAGGGCTTTCAGGTCTTATTGAATTCCAGGATGAAGAAGTCATTGAGGCACAGACAGTGCTCATGGCAGACAGCGCCCATAGCAGAGTGCCCATAGCAGACAGCTCCCAAGGGGCAGTGCTGAGAGCCAACCTAACAAGCTTGTTCTTTCAACTCCGACAATATTATGGTTGTGTGTGTTTCCCATAAAAATTGCTACCCGCTTTCCCCGCCCTCAGAGCACTATTCCACAAGCAAATCTGTGTCCCATGCCCCCTTTTTTCCAAGATGAATCAATGGTACCTATGTCCATTATGGTCTTCACTCCTCACAACACAGTAAAATGGGTGTTGCTCTAATACCATCATGAGCTCCACTGTTCAGAGCACAAAACAGACCCAGAGAGATTTGGTGGTGTGGTCACTGGCATGGCCTGGGAGGTAGAGGAGGGCACTGCTTAAGTCTCCCTGCCCTGGGAGGTAGCCCTCCCTCAGTGGGTTACCAGCAAATTCATGATGGATAAACAAACTTATCAATTACTTCTAGATGGGCAATTTCAGATAACTGACAATATCACTCCCTACTCATATCATGCAGCAAAATCTTAAATAATATTTTGGATTGACATTTTTATAAAATATGTTACTATATTTCCTGCATTTTTTTTTTTTTTTCTTCCTCGGTTGCCATATTTTATTTTAGCAATTTTGATGGACATTTTTCTAAAATAGATTACACAATTTTTCTATCTTAAGAGTAGCTTTAAAAAAATAACTTTATCATGGAGAGTTTTGAAGATACATAAAAATGGTTCAGAGTTGCGTGAATCCACAGTATCCATCACCCAGCCCCAACTGCCATCAGTGGTGACTGGTCCTGTCCCCAACATCCCACTCATTGACATCCCATCCACCTATATAATTCTGAAGCAAATCCCAGACATTATATCATTTCACTTCTAGATATTTAGACACGTATCTCCAAAAGATAAAATTATTTTTCATCACAATTATCCTACCCTTTTTTTTTTTTTTTTGAGATGCAGTCTCGCTCTGTCACCAGGCTGGAGTGCAGTGGCACAATCTCAGCTCACTGAAACCTCTGTCTCCTGGGTTCAAGTGACTCTCCTGCCTCAGCCTCCCGAGTAGCTGGGACTACAGGCGTGCACCACCATACCCAGCTAATTTTTGTATTTTTAGTAGAGACAGGGTTTCTCCATGTTGGCCAGAATGGTCTTGATCTCTTGACCTTGTGATCTGCGTACCTCACCCTCCCAGAGTGCTGGAATTATAGGTATGAGCCACTGTGCCTGGCCACCCTACTGTTTTTACATATGAAAGTTAATAAAAATTTCTTATTTTTTTTTTTAAGAGACAGGGTCTCACCATGTTGCACAGGCTGGTCTCAAACTCCTAAGCTCAAGTGAGTCGCCCACCTTGGCCTCCAAAAGGGCTGGAATTACAGGTGTGAGCCACTGTGCTTGGCCAAAATTTCTTAATATGATAATATATTCAGTTGTATTCAAATTTTTAATTGTATCACATATTTGTACACTTTTAGCAGAATTTTTTAAAAGTCAAGATTCAAATAAGGACCTCACATTGCATTGCAATGGTGATACACTTTTTAAGTGTTCTAATCTAAAGATTTGTCCTCCATCTCTTTTTTTCCTTTTAATTTATGCGGAGAAGACCCCTGAATTGACTTTACCAGGAAAAAATAGCTTACTTTATAGCTTACTTTATAAACAGAGTGCAGAGAAAGTTATTTTTTTCTGGATGCCTTGGGATTGTCATCTAAAACATTAGTGACCGTTCTGTACCAAGACGGGAACCCTTTCAGAATCCTGCTACATCCTTGTGCTACCTGAGGCCTTGCTAATCCTTTCATATTTGCTCTGCCTCTGACCTTGGGGCCTGTCACTTCTGATGGCTGGGGTCTGGCCACAGCAGCCCTCCTTCTACCCTAGCCAGCAGTGGGCTGGCAGCTTCCCAGACTTGGGATCTGCTGCCCTGTGCAAGGGCGAGTGAGAGGCTCTGCTCCAGTCCTAAACTTGGCCCTCCGTGTGGAGACTGAAACAACATTTTCCTGGACTGCCTGTATTTGCTCTCTCGGTGATGTTTCTGAGTAACTGAACTCTGGCTGCAGTAGTAATACAACAGTATTTGCATACTAATAAGGAAAACAGCTGACATCATAGTGTTAATGCATTTTGCCCAGAATCCTATTTTAAAGTGTTGTACTCTTTTGAGGATATCAAAACAACAAGAGCTTATATTTATTGAGCATTTGTGATATGCTATGTCCTGTTTTAAGTATTTCACGTACATTATTTCATTGAATCCAATCCTAAGAAGTGGGTGCTATCATATATCCCTATTTTACAGGGGTACGCTGGTATCAAATCTCTTTCCCTGGGGTGCCCAGCTTGCTGGTGGGCTAGTCAGTGCCCGCACCCTAGAGGTTGGCTCCAGAATCCAATGTACAACCCCAGCATGCTGTTAATTATGTAATAGTTTAATACAGGGAAGCGAGACTCAAGGATGCTGGCTTCCATTATTCTCTGTGTCTTCTGGTCAGTCATTTCTCTTTTACTGTTAGCAAGGGGAACAAATTATACTCCTTAAATAGCATTTTACAGTTCTCTGTTGAAAATGAGGATGATTCAGATTGTTACAAGCCATACTAGATCTCCTTTGAATTATTCAAATCACAGAATTATTTCAATATGAAAGAAATGTTCCTAGTTTTTAAATTATGAATAACTCCAGGCAGAAGTGGAAAGTGGTAGAACTACCGTGGAAACCTGATTGGCATAGTTTCCTGAAGCTGAACACATCCATATCTTTGGATCTAGCAGTTTCACACTTCTATGTGTACACTGAAGCAAAATGCCTGCATAGGACCACCAAAAACACCTGCAGAAATGTTTTCAGCATTTCTTTTTGTACCATCCTCAAACTGGAAACAACCCAAATGTCCATCAACAGAGGACATCATACATCATTAGAGAACTGCAGATTAAAACAGTGGTGGGATACCACTACATGCCTATTAGAATGACCAAAATCCACAACTCTGACAATACCAAATGCTGATGAAGTTGTGGAGTGACAGGAACTGTCATTCATTACAATGCAAATGAATTTTCATGGGAATGCAAAATGATACAACCACTTTGGAAGACAGTTTAGCAATTTCTTACAAAATTAAACATATTCTTACCGTTTGATCCAGAAATTATGCTCCTTGGTATTTTCAACTCAAAGGAGTTGAAAACTTACGTTCATACAAAAACCTGCACACGCATTTTATAGGGGGTTTGTTCATAACTGCCAAAACTGGGAAGCAGCCAAGACGTTCTTCAGTAGGTGAATGGATAAATCAACTGTAGTTCATCCAGACAATGAAATATTATTCAGTGCCATAAAGAAATTAGCTAGCAAGCCATGAAAAGACATGGAGGAAACTTAAATGCATATTACTTAGTGAAAGAAGTCAATCTGAAAAAGCTAAACACTATATGATTCCAACTATGTGACATTCTGGAAAAGGCAGCAGTAAAAAGGGCAGCAGTAAAAAGGCCAGCAGTTGCCAGGGGTTGGGAGGAGAGGAATGAATAGGTGGAGCACAGAGGATTTTTAGGGCAGTGAAACTACTTTGCGTAATCCTGTAATGGTGGATACGTGTCATTATGCATTTGTCCAGACCCACAGAACGTACAACACTAAGAGTGAACCTTAATGTAAACTATGGACTTTGGGTGATAATGATGGTCAGTGTAGGTTCATTGGTTATAAAGAACAAATGTGCCACTCTGGTGGGGGATGTTAATAACGGGGGAGGCTTTGCATGTGTGAGGGCAGTGTGTATACAGGAAATCTTTGTATCTTTTTCTCAATTTTTGCTGTGAGCATAAAAGGGCTCTAAAAAAATTAAGGGTGAAGTATGGTAGCTCACGTCTGTAGTGCCAACACTTTAGGAGGCAGAAACAGGAGGATCGCTCAAGTCCAGGAGTTCAAGACCAGTCTGGGCAAACAGCAAGACTCCATCTCTACAAATAATGAAAAAATTAGCTGAGTGTGGTGGCACACACCTGTGGGCCCAGCTACTCAGGAGGCTGAAGCTAGAGGACTGCTTGAGCCCGTGCACTTGAAGCTGCAGTGAGCCATGCTCACATCACTGCACTTCAGCTTAGGCAACAGAGCAACACCCTGTCTCAAAAATAAATTAATAAATAAAAAATTTAAAAATTAATGACAAAAAAACCCTGACATACCTGGTTTTGGGGAAGGAACATAAAGAAATTAGAATTAGCACACACAGGGAGGGGAGCATCACACACTGGGGTCTGTGGGGGGAAATAGGGGAGGGACAGCAGGGGGTGGGGAGTTGGGGAGAGAGAGCATGGGGAGAAATGCCAGATATAGGTGATGGAGAGGAAGGCAGCAAATCACACTGCCATGTGTGTACCTATGCAACAATCTTGCATGTTCTTCACATGTACCCCAAAACCTAGAATGCAATAAAAAAAAATTTCCATACCTCAGGTTTGCAAGATGAAAAAGGTCCTAGAGATGGATAGTGGTGATGGGTGTGCACCAGCGTGAGTGTACTTAATGCCACTGGACTGTACACTTTAAAATGGTTAAAATGGCCAATTTGTATCTCATGTATATTTTATTACAATTTAAAAATAAATGGTAAAAGTTTCAAAAACAAAAAGAAAAGAAAAGAAATTAGAATTAGCACACAACCATTTCACCACAGCACACTACATTATCAAGCAGAGGCAAGCCCTGGGACTAATTGGCCACAGCAAGGAGGTGAGGGCAGGTAGAGCCCAAGAATCATCTCTTTCTCGATCCCCTTCCAACTTCCAAATAAAATTGACCTTCTTTTTTAATGCTTATAGTATGCCCCATACAAAAATCTCTAGTTGCATTCGCTTACTTAGCAACATTAAAATAGCAATTATATGTGCATTAGTATTTAATTAAAATAATTAATCATTTCAAATAATAGAAATGTCATCCTCATAACAACCCTCAGGCAGGTATCATTAACATTTCCATTTTACAGATGCAGAGACTGAGGCACAGACAAGCTAAACTGGCCAGTTGACCAAGGTCTCCCAGCTAGTCACTGGCAGATTATGGCCATTCTTGCAGGAGTGAGGTGGTAACTCACTGTGGTTTTGATTTGCATTTCCCTGATCATTAGTGATGTTGAGCACTTTTTTATATACTTGTTAGCCATTTGGATACCTTCTTTTGAGAATTGTCTATTCATGTCCTTAGTCCACCTTTTGATGGGATTGTTTTTTTTTTCTTGCTGATTTGTTTGAGTTCCTTGTAGATTCTGGATATTAGCTCTTTGTTGGATGTATGGATTGTGAAGATTTTCTCCCACTCCGGGGGTTGTCTCTTTACTCTGCTAATTGTCTCTTTTGGTGTGCAGAAGCTTTTTAGTTTAATTAAGTCCCATCTATTTATCTTTGTTTTTGTTGCAATTGCTTTTGGGTTGTTGGTCATGAAGTCTTTGCCTAAGGCAATATCTAGAAGGATTTTTCCAATGTTATCTTCTAGAATTTTTACGGTTTCAGGTCTTCGATTTAAGTCTTTGATCTATAGAGTTGATTTTTGTATGAGGTGAGTGATGAGGATCCAGTTTCGTTTCTCTACATGTGGCTTACCAATTGTCCCAGCACCATTTGTTGACTAGGGTGTCCTTTCCCTACTTCATGTTTTTGTGTGCTTTGTCAAAGATCAGCTGGCTATACGTGCTTGGCTTTATTTCTGAGTTCTCTCTTCTGTGCCATTGGTCTACATGCCTATTTTTATACCAGTACCATGCTTTTTTGGTGACTATGGCCTTATAGTATAGTTTGAGGACAGGTAATATGATGCCTCCAGATTTGTTCTTTTTGCTTAGTCTTGCTTTGGCTATGTGGGCTCTTTGGTTTGCGCCATATGAATTTTATAATTATTTTTTTCTAGTTATGTGAAGAATGATGGTGTTATTTTGATGGGAATTGCACTGAATTTGTAGATTGTTTTTGGCAGTATGGCCATTTTCACAATATTGATCATACCCCGTCCATGAGCATGGGATATGTTTCCATTTGTTTGTGCTGTTTTTGCTTTCAGCAGTGTTTTGTAATTTTTCTTGTAGAGGTCTTTCACCTCCTTGGTTACGTATATTCTAAGTATTTTATTTTATTTTTTTGCAGCTGTTGTGAAAGGGGTTGAGTTCTTGATTTCATTCTCAGCTTGGTTGCTGTAGTATATAACAGAGCTACCGATTTGTGTATACTAGTTTTGTATCCTGAAATTTTGCTGAATTCATTTATCAGTTCTAGGAGCTTTTTGGAGGAGTCTTTAGGGTTTTCTAGGTATATGATCATGTCATCAGCAAACAGTGACAGTTTGACTTGTTTTTTTTTACCAATTTGGATGCCCTTTCTTTCTTTCTCTTGTCTGATTGCTCTGGCTAGGACTTCCAGTACTATATTTAGTGAGAGGAGGCATCCCTGTCTTGTTCCAGTTCTCAGGGAGAATGCTTTCATTTTTCCCCTGTTCAGTATTATGTTGGCTGTGGATTTGTCACTGAAGGCTTTTATGGCCTTAAGGTATGTCCCTTCTATGCCAATTTTGCAGAGGGCTTTAATCATAAAGGGATGTTGGATTTTGTCAAATAATTCTTCTGTGTCTATTGAGATGACCATGTGATTTTTTTAAAATTCTGTTTATGTATATCTCATTAATTGACTTGTATATGTTCAACCAACCCTGCATCCCTGATATGAAACCCACTTGATCATGGTAGATTATCTTTTTGATATGTTGTTGGATTTGGTTAGCTAGTATTTTGTTGAGGATGTTTGCATCTATGTTCATCAGGGATATTGGTCTGTAGTTTTCTTTTTCTTTGTTATGTCATTTCCTGGTTTTGATATTAGGGTGATACTGGCTTCATGGAATGATTTAGGGAGGATTTCCTCCTTCTCTGTCTTGTGGAATAGTGTCAATAGGATTGGTACCAATTCTTTTTTGAATGCCTGATAGAATTCAGCTGTGAATCTGTCTGGTCCTGAACTTTTTTTGTTGGCAATTTTTAAATTACCATTTCAATCTCACTGCTGGCTACTGGTCTGTTCAGGGTTTCTATTTCTTCCTGGTTTGATCTAGGGGAATACTATATTGCCAGGAATTTGTCCATCTCCTATAGGTTTCCTAGTTTATGTGCGTAAACGTGTTCATAGTACCTTGAATGATATTTTGTATTTCTATGGTATTGGTTGTAATATCTCCTGTTTCATTTCCAGTTGAGCTTATTTGGATCTTCTCCTTTTCTTGGTTAATCTTAGTAGTGGTCTATCAATTTTATTTATATTTTCAAAGAACCAGCTTTTTGTTTCATTTATCTTTTGTATATATTTTTCAATATCATTTGGTTCTGCTCTGATCTTTGTTATTTCTTTTTTTTTCTGCTGGATTTGGGTTGGTTTGTTCTTGTTTCTCCAGTTATGTGTGGTGTGGCTTCAGATTATCTATTTGTGCTCTTTCAGACTTTTTGATGGAGGCATTTAAGGCTATAAACTTCCCTCTTAGCTCCACCTTTGCTGTATCTCACAGGTTTTTTAAGCTTATGTCACTATTATCGTTCAGTTCAAAGAATTTTTTAACTTCCATCTTGATTTTATTGTTGACCCAATGATCATTCAGGAGCAGGTTATTTAATTTCCATGTATTTGCATAGTTTTGAGCATTCCTTTTGGAGTTAATTTCCAGTTCTTTTCCACTGTTGTCTGGGAGAGTATTTGATAATCATTTTGACTTTCTTAGCTGGGCACAGTGGCTCATGCCTGTAATCCCAGCACTTTGGGAGGCTGAGGCAAGCGGATGACTTGAGGTCAGGAGTTTGAGACCAGCTTTGCCAACATGGCGAAACTCTGTCTCTACTAAAAATACAAAAATTAGCCAGGTCTGGTGGTGGCTGATGTAATCCCAGCTACTCAGGAGGCAGAGCCATGAGAATCACTTGAACCCGGGAGGCAGAGGTCGTAGTGAGTCAAGATTGTGCCACTGTACTCCAGCCTGGCCAACAGAGTGAGACTCTGTCTCAAAAAACAAAAAAAAATTGATTTTCTTAAATTTATTGAGACTTGTTTTGTGGCCTGTCATATGGTCTATCTTAGAGAATGTTCCATGTGCTGATGAATAAAATGTATACTCTGCAGTTGCTGGGTGGAATGTTCTGTAAATATCTGTTAAGTTCATTTGTGCTATGATATAGTTTTAATCCATTGTTTCTTTGTTGACTTTCTGTCTTGCTGACTTGTCTAGTGCTGTCAGTGGAGTATTGAAGTCCATTATTATCGTGTTGCTGTCTATCTCATTTCTTAAGTCCAGTAGCAACTGTTTTATAAATTTAAGGGCTCCAGTGTTAGGTGCATATATATTTAGGATCGTGGTATTTTCCTGTTGAATAAATCCTTTTATCATTATATAATGGCGTTCTTTGTGTTTTTTCAGTGATGTTGCTTTAAAGTTTGTTTTTTTCTGATATAAGAATAGCTTATGTCTTAAGTGAACTTCTGTTCGCTTTTGGTGTCTATTTGCATGGAATATCTTTTTCCACCCCTTTGCCTTAACTTTATGAGTTCTGGCGTGTTAGGTAAGCCTCTCAAAGACAGCAGGTAAGTCTCTCGAAGACAGCAGATACTTGGTTGGTGAATTCTTATCCATTCTGCTGTTTCTTTTGTTTGTTTGTTTGTTTTGCTGTTTGTTGGTTTGTTTCTGTATCTCTTAAATGGAGCATTTAGGACATTTACATTCAATGTTAGTATTGAGAAGTGAGGCAATATTCTATTCATCAAGTGATTTTGTTTTCTGAATACCCTGGGGTTTTTAATTGTGTTTTTGTTTTATAGGTCCTGTGAGATTTATGCATTAAGGAAGTTCTATTTTGGTATAATTTGAGGATTTATTTCAAGATTTAGAGTTCCTGTTAGCAGTTATTGCAGTGCTGGCTTGGTAGTGGTGAATTCTCTCAGCATTTGCCTGTCTGAAAAAAGGTGTATATTTTTTTAATTTTTCATTAATGAGCTTAGTTTCACTGGATACAAAATTCTTGGCTGATAATTGTTTTGTTTAAGGTGGCTAAAGCTAGGGCCCCGATCCCTTCTAGCTTGTAGGGTTTCTGCTGAGAAATTTGCTATTAATCTGATAGGTTTTCCTTTATGCGTTTACCTGATGCTTTTGCCTTACAGCTGTTAAGATTTTTTTCCTTCACCTTGACTTTAGATAACCTGATGACTATGTGCCTGTGATGATCTTTTTGCAATAAATCTCCCAGGTGTTTTTTGAGCTTCTTGTATTTAGATGTTTAGATCTCTAACACAGCCAGGGAAGATTTCCTCAATTATTCCCTCACACCTGCTTTCCAGACTTTAGATTTCTCTTCTTCCTCAGGACCACCAAACCTCTTGGAAGCTTTGTTCATTTTTAAAATTCTTTTTTCTTTGTCTTTGTTAGATTGGGTTAATAGGAAAGCCTTGGCTTCTAGCTCTGAAGTTATTTCTTCTACTTGTTTGATTCTATTGCTGAGACTTTCCAGTGCATTTTACATTTCTCTAAGCATATCCTTCATTTGCAGAAGTTGTGACTGTTTTTTATTTATTTTATTTAAAGATTTTTCCCTCCATATCTTGTATCATTTTTTTTTTATTTCATTAAGTTGAACCTCACCTTTCTCTGGTGCCTCCTTGATTAGCTTAATAATCGACCTTCTGAATTCCTTTTCCAGCAATTCAGAGATTTCTTCTTGGTTTAAAGCCATTGCTGGTGAGCTAGTGTGATGTTTTGGGAGGACTAAAGAACCTTGTTTTGTCATATTACCAGAATCGTTTTTCTGTTTCCTTCTCATTGGGGTAGACTATGTCAGAGGGAAGATCTGGGACTCAAGGGCTGCTGTTCAGATTCTTTTGTCCCATGGGGTACTCTCTTCATGTGGTGCTATCTTCTTTTTCCTAGGTATGTGGCTTCCTGAGAGCCAAACTGCAGTGATTGTTATTTCTCTTCTGGATCTAGCCTCCCAGCAGAGCTATCAGGCTCCGGGCTAGTACTGGGGAGTGTCTGCACAGAGTCCTGTGATGTGATCTGTCTTCAAGTCTCTCAGCTGTAGATACTAGCACCTACTCTGGTGGAGGTAGCAGGGGAGTGGAGTGGACTCTGTGAGAGTCCTTGGTGGCATTTTTGTTTATTGTGTTAGTTTTGTGTTAATTGGCCTCCAGCCAGGAGGTGGTGCTTTCAAGACAGCATCAGCTGCAGTAGTATAAGAAGGATCAGGCAGTGGGCAGGGCCCTAGAGCTCCCAAGAGTTGATGTCCTTTGTCTTTGGAGTTTTTTGGTTGTCTCTAGGGACCTGCAGCAGCAATCAGCTTCCTTCAAAGGGTCTGTGGGTTCTCTTGGCTTTCCTGGTATGTTCCTGCAGTACTTCTTGGAGCAAAAGTTCACAGTGTGAGTCTTCACATGTTGCTCTGTCCATCTGAATGGGAGCTGCAAGTTAGTCCTGCCTCCTATCCACCATTTTCCTTCAAAAATCAAAATACAATTATTTTTGATGTATAAGAAACTATTAGAAAACACACAAAAAATTTTTTTACTTATAATACTCAGAAAAGAAAAAAATACCTAGGAATAAACTCAATGGAAATTAATTTATATAAATCAAAACTTTAAAGCTCTAGTTAGCAAAGAAAAAACCCTGAATGAATAGCAACACACACCTTGATTTTTAGTAGGAAGAACTAATAATACATTTTTCTCTTTAAATTTATCTAAAAATTTAATATAGTTTCAATGAAATATCAACTTTTTAAGTAGGCAAACTGATTCTAAAGTTCATAGAAGCAAAACATGCAAAAATAGCCAAGAAAACTCTACAGAAGGCTAATAGACTACTTTTTCCAAATGATAAAAGGCATTATAAAACTATAATTAATTAAGGAAGATTGAAATAGTACATGAATGAATGTATAGCTAGATCAACGGAAGAAATTAGAGTGCTGAAAAGTAAACTCAAATACATATGGAAAGATGGCATTTCAAACAGTGAAAAAAAAGATGGATTATTCACGAAATGGCTTTGGGACAGCTGACTACCAGCCAGAACCATCCCTTACTCCACGCACCAAAGTCATTGCCAGATGGATTAAAGTACTTTAAAAACATGTGAGAACCAAAAGAAAACATGAAGTTTTTTTTTTTTTTTTTTTATCATCTCCAAATAAGGAAGAGATTTTCATGTAAGACATAAAACCCAGAAACCATAAGGGAAAAAATCACTATATTCATGTGCATATAACACATTTAGGGGAAATACTGACTTAAACATTTTTTTAAGTAACAAACTTGGGGAAAAAACATTTGCTACTCATATGACAAAGGCTCGATTTGCCTTAATACATAAAGAATTGTTATTAGAAACAAAAATAGCCAGTAACAATCAATAATCCAACTGTTGTCAGTGGGCCGGTTCAGGTTCTTGACTTCAACACATAAAAGAATTTGACAGCAAATCCAAAGTAAGAGTAAGCAGAGAAGTTTATTGCAAAGTGCGAAGTATACTTTGAGAGGCAGAGCAGGCCACTTAAAAAGAGAGACAGTAGCCAGTGCCCTAAGGGAAATTCTCTTTAGGGGAGCAGTTCATACCTATTCATAAAATACTGGTGAGGTCAAGTATGCAAAGGTGGACCAGAAGTTGGCACGTGCACTTGGTGTCTACATGCTCTAACACTCACCACATGTATCAAAAGCATATAAAATCTACACCTAGGGGTGTCTTTTTTTTCCTATTGAAATGAGGAAAAGGTCACTGTAAGATAAACCTTGTGCATGTGGGACCTCAGAGAAGTCCCTGTCCTCCCAAAGCAGGAATTTGTAGGTAATAGTTTCTTGGGCTTTTGGTGATGATTTGCTGGAGATTGGGGAAGACACATCATGAAAAAGAGGCTTTTCCCAGCCATATTGGGTAGCAGGAATTTGTAATCATCTGGCGGTCAGCTGGTACCCTGTAAGAGGCTGGTATCTCTTTTGCTACCTTGCAAAGAGTTAGGTGCTAACATGTAAGAGTGCAAATGAAAGGAGCCCACTGCAAAAGGAGCCTGTGGGGCGTCACACAAGGAAGCAAGTCAGCGTGGCCTCCTAAACTTACTTATCCTGCCCTACAACCATGTGAAAGAAAGAAGCAAAAACCAGGAACGGGTAGATATACCTTTTTATTAAAAGGTGATCAGCCTAACTTACAATTAAATAAATGGAAATTCCAACAATGAGATGATAAAAATGTAAAAATCAGTAATTCACACTGTTAGCACACGGAAAGCGTTGCTGATGAGAGGCGAATGGCTGTGATTTCTTTCTGGGGCCTTATGGCATTAACTATCCAAAATAAAAATGCATGCACCTGTGGATCCAGCAATTATTTCCTTACTAGGGATTTACCCTACAGACATCCCCGAGGGCAAAATTTGATGAATGTTACTGAAATACTGTTCAGAATAGCATGAGATTAGGGCCAGGTGCAGTGGCTCACACTTGTAATCCCACCACTTTGGGAGGCTGAGATGGGAAGATCGCTTGAGTCCACGAGCTTGAAACCAACCTGGCAACCTGGTCAACATAGCAAGAGCCATCTCTTAAAAAAAAAAATAATAATAATAATAATAAGGCTTAAATTAGAAACAATTCAAATAAACTTTCAACAGGAGACTGGTCAAGTATGTTCCAGAATGGGGATCAATAAACTTTTTCTTGATAGGTCAATAATAAATACATTAGGTTTTGTGGCCAAGAAACAAGATAAAGGTTATGTAGGTACTGCTTAAAATGTAACAATTTAAAAATCATGAAACCACTTTCAGCTTAAGTACAAAAACAGGCAATGGGTCAGCTTCATTCTGTGGGCTGTAGAATGATGACCAATCTAGATCGGCCACATAATAGAATGCTATCCAGGTAGCAATGAGGTATCTCAAAATATTGATTGTATAGAAAAATCCCAATACACACATTTTTAAAAGCAAAGGATAGAGCAGGATACAAAATCAACATGCAAAAATCAGTTGTGTTTACATTAATGATGAACAAGTGTCAGAATGCAATGGCTCACACCTGTAATCCCAGCATTTTCGGAGGCTGAGGTGGGTGGATTGAGGTCAGGACTTCAAGAACAGCCTGGCCAACATGGTGAAACCTCATCTCTATTAAAAATGCAAAAAAAAAAAAAAAAAAAAATTAGCCAGGCATGGTGCTGCTCACCTGTAGTCCCAGCTTAGGACTACTTGAAAGCTGAGTAGTAGCTTTGGGAGGCTGAGGCATGAGAATTGCTTGAATCCAAGAGCCAGAGGCTGCAGTGAGCCCAGATTGTGCCACTGCACTCCAACCTGGGCAACAGAGTGAGACTTTGTTTCAAAGAAAAAACAAAACAAAACAAAACCCAAAAAACCCAATAATCTGAAAAGGAAATTCAGAAAACAACTTCATATACAGCAGTATCAAAAAATAAATTTTAAAAATGCTTAGGAATTAATACAGGAGGTGAAAGACTGGTACAATGAAGACTACAAAATATTGTTGGAAGAAATTAAAGAAGACATAAACCAATAATAGAAAGACAACCCAGGTTCATAGATTGGAAGATTTAGTGCTCGCTTTGGCAGCACATATACTAAAATTGGAATGATACAGAGAAGATTAGCATGGCCCCTACGCAAGGATGACATGCAAATTTGTGAAGCGTTTCATATTTTTTTTAAAGAAAAAAAAAGGAAGATTTAATAATGTGAAGACATCGGTACTTCCAAAAACAATCTACAGCTTCAATGCAATCCCCATCAAAATCCCAATAGTTTTTGCAGAAACAGAAAAAAATCCATCTTTAATTATATGGAATTTCAAAGGATGTGTAATAGCCAAAATAATCTTGAAAAGGAAGGACCAAAGCTGGGTTCAAAGCTTATTACAAAGCTATAATAATGCAAACAGTATGGTATCACCATAAAGACAGATATACAAACCTATAAACCAATGGAATAGAGAGCCCAGATTTAAACTCTCACATACATGGCCAAATAATTTTCGACATGGGTGCCAAGGCCATTCAATGAGGAAATGCCAAGAAAACTGGACATCCACATGCGAAAGAATGAAATTAGATCTTTTTCTTACACCATATACAGGCATACCTCATTTTACTGCATTTTGCTTTATTGCATTTTGCATATATTTGCAAATCAAAGATCTGTGGCAATTCTAGGTTGAGCAAATCTATCAGAGTCATTTTTCCAACAGCATGTGTTCACTTCATGTCTCTGTGTCACATTTTGGCAATTCTTGCAATATTTCAAACTTTTTCATTATTGTTATATCTGCTATGGTGATTTATGATCAATGATCTTTGATGTTACCATTGCTAACTGTTTTGAGGCACCTGATTTCTCAACCAATAGGCCATTTCCCATCTCCCTGTCATCACCTCAGACTTTCTTATTCTGTTAGACACAACAATACTGAAATCAAGCCATTCTGGATGCCATTTAGAACATCTGTGATTCTGGCTGGATGTGGTAGCTCATGCCTATATTCCCAGCACTTTGGGAAGCCAAGGTGAGTGGATCAGTCAAGGTCATGAGTTCAAGACCAGCCTGGCCAACATGGTGAAACCCCATCTCTACTAAAAATACAAAAATTAGCCAGGCGTGGTGGTGGGTGCCCATAATCCTAGCTACTCAGGAGGCTGAAGTATGAGAATCCCTTGAACCTAGAAGGCAGAGGCTGCAGTGAGCCGAGATCACACCACTGCACTCCAGCCTGGGGGAGAGTGAGACTCGGTCAAAATAAAAAAAATCTGTGATTCATAAGAAGAGGTCAAAATATCAACATTCACAGGAGTTTAGAAGAGTTGATTGAATGATTTTGAGGGGTTCAAGACTTCAGTTGAGGAAGCCACTGTACATGTGGTGGCAACAGCAAGAGAATTAGAATTAGACGAGGAGCCTGAAGATGTGACTGAGTTTCTATAATTTCTTGATAAAATTTGAATAAATGAAGAGTTGCTTCTTAAGGATGAGCAAAGAAAGTGGTTTCTTGGGATGAGATCTACTCCTGGTGAAGATGCCGTGAACATTGTTGAAATAACAACAAAGGATTTGGAATATTACATAAGCCTACTCGGCAAAACAGCAACAGGCTTGAGAGGACTGACTCCAATGTTGAAAGAAGTTTTACTGTGGGTAAAATGCTGCCAAATGCATCGCATGCTACAAAGAAATCTTCTGTGAAAGGGAGAGCCAATCAAGGTGGCAAACTTCACTGTTGTCTTATTTTAAGAGATGGCACAGCCACCCCAGCCTTCAGCAACCACCACCCTAATCAGTCAGCAGCCATGAACATTGAGGCAAGACCCTCCACCAGCAAAAACAGTACAACTCACTGAAGACTAAGACAATCATTAGCATCTTCTAGCAATAAAGTATGTTTTCATTAAGGTTTTACATTTTCATTATAATGCTATTGCACACTTAATAGACTATAGGGTATGTAAACATAACTTTAATATAAACTGGGAAACCAAAAACTTTGCGTTGCTGGCTTTCTTGCAACATTCGCTTTATTAGAATGGTCTGGAACCGAACCTGCTATATCTCTGAGGTGAACCTGTACAAAAATTAAATCAAATGGATCAAAGGTCTGAATTTAAGAGCTAAAACTCTTAGAATAAAACATAGGGGGAAAGTTTCATGACATTAGATTTGGTAATGATTTAGTTGTTTTTGCTTCTGGACATGACACTGCGCTTGAGCCTGGGAGGCAGAGGTTTCAGTGAACTGAGATCACACCACTGCACTCCAGCCTGGACAACAGAGTGAGATCCTGTCTGTCAAAAGAAGGAAAGAAAGAAAAAGAGGAAAGGAAAGGGAAAGAAAGGAAAGGAAAGGAAAGGAAAAAGGAAAGGAAAAAGGAAAGGAGGAAGTAAAGAGAAAGGAAGGAAGGAGGGAGGGAAGGAAGGAAGAGAGAGAGAAAGAGAGAAAAGAAAAGAAGGAGAGAGGAAGGAAGGAAGAGAGAAATGGAAGGAAGGAAAAGAAAAAGTAGACACATTAGACTTCATCAAAATTAAACTTCTTTTTTTAAATTTTTTTAAATTCTTTTTTGTTTTTTATAGGGATGGGCATCTCGCTATGTTGACCAAGCTGGTCTTGAACTCTTGGCCTCCCATCTCAGTCTCCCAAAGTGTTGGGATTACAGGCGTGAGCCACCACATCTGGCCCAAAATTTAAAACTTCTGTGCATTAAAGTATACTAACAACAGAGTAAAAAGATAATTGACAGAATGGGAGAAATTATTTGTAAAACAAGTATCTATCTAATAAGGGATTAATATCCAGAAGATATAATAAACTCCTAAAACTCAAAAATCAACCCAAGTAAAAAATGGATAAAAGATTTTAGTAAACATTTATCTGAAGATGATACTCAAATAGCCACAATTAGTGCCTGAACTGATGCTTGAGATTGCTAATCATTAAGGAAATTCAAATAAAAACCACAAAGAAATATTACTTCGCACTGATCAGGATAACTACTAACAAAAAACAAGTGTTGGTGAAGATGTGAGCAAATTACCTTTGCTCATTGATGGTGAAAATGTAAAATGCTACAGATGCTGTGGAAAACAGTATGGTGGCAAAAACAAAGCTGGAATTACCACATGATTTCTGGATATGTACCCCAAAATCTGAAACCATGAACTTGAACAGATATTCATAGACCCCTATTCATAGCACCATGATTCACAATAGCCACAAGGTATAAGCAGCTCAAGTACTGATTGACAGGTGAATGGATAAACACAATGTGCTATATACATACAACAGAATATTATTCAGCCTGAAAAAGAAATGACATTCGGATACATCCCACAACATGAATGAAACTGGAAGACATTATGCTAAGTGAAGTAAGACAGATACAAAAAGACAAATGTGGTATGATTCTAATTATATGAGGTATGTAGTGGCAGAAAGTAAATTCTGCCACTAATTCATAGAGACAGAAAGAGAAACAGTGGTGGAAAGGGGTGGGGGGATTGGGAGTCGAGTTTCAGTTTGGAATGAAAGAGGTTTGGAGGTGGATAGTGATGATAGTTTCACAAATGTGAATGTCCCTATTGCCACTGAATTGTACACTTTAAAAATTGTTAAAATGATACATTTTATGTTATGTATATTTACCACAATAATAAAAAAAACTTGAAGTTTTTTTAAAAACAAGGGATAAAATAGCAAACTTCCATTTGCATAAATTAATAGGCATGTGGCTGTGGCTGTCTGTATATACACAAATATATATTTGTAGGTATTCAGGAAATTTCTGAAGAATATGTGAGTAGTGACAGTAGGTTTCTGGGATGGCAGAGAGTATGAAGTTTTCAACAAAAACACTAGATTTAGAAAGGAATATTTTTCATAATATGGTAAAGAATTTCAGATCACCACAACTCCTTTTGCTGCACTAAACTTGTATCTCTCTCTATTTGCTGATCAAGTCCATTACGCATACACTACACCTACAAGTAGAGCTAACACCTTTGTGTAATTAGAAAAAGGCATGCATTCCTCTGCGTGGTTACAGCCCTACAGGCATGCAGTGTGGGGAGCAGAGAGGAAGAGAGATGTCAGCCCCTACTTGTCCCTCAGCTGGGTTCATTTCTGCAGTGCGCGATATGCACAAGTGTTGATGGCGGCCCTGGCTGCAGCCGCATTTTCCCTACTCAACAAGGGTTATTATTCACAGACCATGAAAGAACACATAGCACATGTTGTTAAAAATACAGCGTTTTTTTTTTGAGACAGAGTCTCACTCTGTCACCCAGGCTGGAGTGCAGAAGCATGGTCTCAGCTCACTGCAACCTCCACCTCCTGGGTTCAAATGACTCTCGTGCCTCAACCCTCCAAGTAGCTGGGATTTCAAGCATGCACCGCCACACCTAGCTAATTTTTGTATTTTTAGCAGAGACAGGGTTTTACCATGTTGGCCAGTTTGGTCTTGAACTCCTGGCCTCAAGTGATCTGCCTGCCTCGGCCTCCCAAAGTGCTAGGATTACAAACATGAGCCACTGTGCCTGCCTGGCTAAGAAATACAGCATTCTTAAAAACAAAGGTTTATTTTAACTATTTTGTATATACATATATGATGAAATACTACTCAGGCATTAAAAGGAATGAATTAATGGCATTTGCAGCAAGTTTGATGGGATTGGAGACTATTATTTGAAGTGAAGGAACTCAGGAATGGAAGACCAAACATTGTATGTTCTCACTTATAAGTGGGAGTTGAGCTATGAGGATGGAAAGGCATAACAATGGTACAATAGACAGTGGGGACTCCAGGGGGGAATGGGTGGGAAAGGGGGTGAGGGATAAAAGATGACAAACTGGGTTCAGTGTATACTGCTTGGGTGATGGGTGCACCAAAATCTCACAAATCACTACTAAAGAACTTGCTTATGTAATCAAACAGCAGCTGATTCCCCCCCACCCCCGACAAATAGAAATAAAAAATGTTTTTAAAAAGACTAAGAAAAGGTTTCTTTGAGAAGTGCACAGAGAGTAGAAGTACAAAATATTTAACTCTTTTCAGTAGTTACATGGATAGAGATGGTGTCATCTACATTTCTGCTTAACCATTGGTTGCTGTGATTTTCATAACCACGGACATTTCTGGTTACCTGAGATTTGATCCTTTCTCTCAGAAGGTCCTAAGAGTTTAGTTAGTAGGAAGAAAACCCTTGTTCTCTATTTTCTTCCCACCAATTTGGTGCCACTAATGAAAGTTTCGTATTATGGGAAGTGGCCTCTCTGGACCCGGTCTGAGAACATCAACGTGTTAATGTCAGGCCAGAAGAAGTTACGTGATCAACATGACATCTGATTTCAGGTAAACAAAATTCACACCAACTGACTAGTTTTTGTGTTTGTTATTTAGGACAAGATGTTGTATATTGCCTAACTCCTAACCCAGTTTCTTTTTATAGTCTGAAAACAAGTATCAACCACGTGTGATATTTCTTTAGAGCAATGTGGAAATGGATCAAACATGAAGATGCCCCAGATCCCTGTTATCAAGTGGTAAAAATATTTTATATTGGTATATAGAATATCCTTAGATATATTGTTATATTCTAACTGTGATTCCTTTTTGATGATGTCTTCAATTTCTTCTGAGACCTTTCCTATACAGTCATTTGGTTCTATGGCTTTTAACTTATTTTTGTACTCCAGTGGCAAACCATTTTCTTTTGCACCTATGCAAATAACCCTTTTATACTGTGGGGATTGGGAGCACTCTTGTAATTTGTCATCAGATAATATCAACAGGTTATTTCTCTTCCTTCTTGAGTTGAAACTTTAACTTCTATGACAACATATGTTCTACCCCTTCTTGCCTGCAGCCGGGCGATGCAGAAAAAGCCGCTGAGAGGTTTCAGAGGTGGATCTCTCAGTCAGCAGGTTGCTGTCATAGGGGAAGTACAGAAAATTCTCCTCATTCAGGCCCAGATGTCCTTGCAGCCTGAGTTCGCCATGTGCCACTAGACACCTGCATGGCAGTCTGAAGCAGGGCGATGAGGAGCTGCCACAGAACACAGAGCTTTGCCCATGATCCTGACCAGTAACCATTGTGCCATCACCTCAGGATTAGGGCAATGTTTAAAAATTTTGTAGAGATGGGGTTCCACTATGTTGCCCACGCTGTTCTCAAACTCCTGGCCTCAAGTGATCCTCCCACCTTGACCTCTCAAAATAGGGGTATTGCAGACGTGAGCCACTGTGTAGCCTCAACAATAAGCTTCTTTTTTTTGAGGCTGGAGTGCAATGGCTCAATCTGGGTTCACTGGAACCTCCACCTCCCAGGTTCAAGTGATTCTCATGTCTCAGCTTCTGGAGTAGCTGAGAATACAGGTGTACGCCATCACGCTTGGCTAATTTTTGTGTTTTTAGTAGAGATGGGGTTTCACCATGTTGCCCACGCTGGTCTTGAACCCCTGACCTGAGGTGATCTACCCACCTTGGCCTCCCAAAGTGCTGGGATCACAGACGTGAGCCACCTGCCCAGCCTCAACAATCATTTTTTAACACATTATATGTCAAGCATGGTGCTAGGTGCTGGGGATAAAACCAACGTAGGCCTCCCTGTCCTTGTGGAGCTGACATTCTTGTGGATTCTATTACTTCAGGGTCCCTTTCCACATATTCTGGGGGTTTGCTGTTTAAAGCACCTTGTTCTAAGGCACTCACCCTAGAGTGGGGAGAAGAGAGGGACATGGCTTGGACCCAACATCTGAGAGGCCCAGAGTCCCTGCCTGACCTATATCATTCTCATGGCTTCCCAAGGAGCCAGGGAGGGGGTAGGCATTATTCTACTTTACAAACCGAAATTGTGGGCCTATGTCCACAGGTATCTCTAGGATCTAGGAGCAGAAACATACTAAAAGTAATGTCCCCTGCTTTCTAGATGGCTTCCTTCAGTCTTCCTGCAACCAGCATTTGAAATAAAGATGAATTTAGATTTAATAAAAAGATTGGCTCATCAAAATTTTCTATGACACTTCAGATCCCCGATGACAAACAGGTGAAGCCACCAGTTCCGTCTTGTCTCATCACTCCTTGTGGGCCCCATCCAGGGCTGGGGTCAAAGCCGGCCCCTCAGAGTCAGAGTAGGAGTGAACAGATAAGGTGATGGAGAGTGACCGTCTAACACACGTGGCTACAGCACTCCGTGTGCCCCCTAAACTTTTTTTGTTTGATCTAGAAATCAGCTCCCTGATGTACTGATTTTTTTTTTTTGGGCGGGGGGACAGATTCTTGCTCTGTTGCCCAGGCTGGAGTGCAGTGTCGCGATCACGGCTCACTGTAGCCTTGATCTCCTGGGCTCAAGGGATCCTCCTGCCTCGGCCTCCTGAGTAGGTGGGACAACACGTGCACGCCACCACATGTGCCTAATTATTTCTTACTTTCAGTAAAGATGACATCTCACTATGTTGCCCAGGCTGGTCTCCAATGCCTGTCAAGCGAATGTTCACTTCAGCTCCCTAAAGTGTTGGGATTATGGTGTGAGCCACCTCACCAGGCCATGATGTATCAATTTTTTTTTTTTAAAGACGGGGTTTTACCATATTGGTCAGGCTGGTCTTGGAACTCATGACCTCAGGTGATCTGCCCGCCTCAGCCTCCCAAAGTGCTAGGATTACAGGCGTGAGCTACCGTGCCCGGCTGATGTATCAATTTTTTAAAGCGCCATTGGGAATTGCAATTGAGCTACTGAAACAAAACATGTAGTGTATGTATTACATGATAATTCTCTAAAACCCAGCCTTTCTTATAATCAAAAAGAACAGTTTACGGCATCGTTTGGCCAATACTGTTTCTATGATTCTGATGGCTTGATAGCTAAATCCCTAGACAAATTACCACTTGTCAAGTTTCAAAAAGATAGTGATAGTTGGCTTCTCAAGTATAGGAAGAACTTGGATGAGCTTTTCCTTTTGAACAAAAAGTTGGGTTTAGAGGTTCACTTGCTCTTCAGCATAACCAAGTTGACTTGTGGACCCACAGGATGATATTGAATGAATTATATAAACTACAAGAAGTGTGCAAAGTAAGTTATAGAACTGAGTGCTCTGCCTACAAATATAATGCTACTGTGGGGTTTGAGCTTTGAGCTATTTCTGGATTGTTCTAAGGTTTCTCGTTACATACCCGTCAACAATGTAAAACAATGTCAGTATGGTGAGCTTCCCCAGGTCAGGGATTTGGAGGCCAGCAAGATTTACGTTAGATTTGAATGTTTGTGCTGCAAACTGTTGAGGACCACACAACATGTACATATACACACTCCCATGCACACATGTGCACACATACACACACTCACACTCACATTCACCTGCCCCAGTGGCTCAGAATTTACCCAGAGAGGATGCATTTGCTTTATGTGAATATTTTGAGGTGGGGGAAATGATCACATTCTGTAGCCCTGCAGCCTGAAAAGAGACTCCTGCTGAAGGAAGTTGGACTGCCAGGGGCGGGAAGAGTCTCTGTGATTGAGCAGCTGCTGGATGAAGTAAGACTAACCAAAAGAGCAAGTCTCTCTGAGGAGCTCAGCCTGGTGCTTTGCGTGTCTCTTTCCGATGGAAGTTTTGTTCAATGCTGTGAAAACTACACTGCCTTTGAATGAAAAACTGTTTAGGAATGGAGTGAACGGCTAGTCAAAGGTTCCCTATTACCTGAGCGGGTCAGGGTGGTCATGAGGAGTAACCGCAAATCTGCTAGTGGGTTCATGGAGGGATGAAAATGTTCTGAAACTGAATGACAGTGATGGTTGCATGACTCCACAAATACACCTGAAACCACTGACTTCTACACTTAAAATGGGTACACTTTATGGCTCGTAAATGGTATCTCAGTAAAGCTATTACAAAAGAAGCTTTGCGTTGATTGCCACAAGTTGCTAGTTTTCATAGCAAGAACAATAGGCAGAGAAGTTCACATGAACCAAATAACATGACAACCATTTGGGCCCATTTCAATTTTAATAAGAGGCTTCTAATTTCTGAATCTATATAAAAAACAGCAAACAAAACCAAAAAAATATGGTTGCTGTTCCTAGTTTAGAACTTTTATAAATGATGATATTTTGTTAATTTAGGGCTTTACACCATTGCGAGGCTCCCAAATCCACAGGCCATGGAATGATAAGAAATGCTTTAATCATGATCTGAACAGTTGAGATCAATGCAAAGGAAAGGGAGCCCCAGTGTAATCCTTGTGGAAATATACCCATGAAATACACTGACCCAGTCTTGGTCCCCTCCTGCCCCATTAACTTCTCTCCCAGCCTTATGAATCCGCTGTTATCTTGCATTTTACTCCGAAAATCTAGGGTGGAAAGTTCTGGTGTATGAGTTATTCATGTTAACTGCTGTATTAATCCTTTCTCACACTGCTGATAAAGACATACTCGAGCCTGGATAATTTATAAAGGAAAGAAGTTTAACTGACTCACAGTTCCATATGGCTGGGGAGGCCTCACAATCATGGCAGAAAGTGAAGGAGGAGCAGTCACATTTTACGTGGAGGCAGGCAAAGAGAGAGCGTGTGTAAGGGAACTCCTCTTTATAAAATCATTAGATCTCGTGAGACTTTTTCACTACCACAAGAACAGCATGGGAAAGACTCGCCCCCATGATTCAATTACCTCCCACCAGGTCCCTTCCATGACATGTCGGAATTGTGGGAACTACAATTTGAGATGAGATTTGGGTGGGGATACAGCAAAACCATATCAACTGCTTATATCCTACTGACCACATTGTTGGAATTGAAGTTTCTAGTGATATCTGTCACAGGTATCTAACAGTACTGCTTCCTGAATTCTTACCAAGACAACATACTCGAGGTCTCCACTACAAGATGGACACAGAGAAGTGATGTTTGCTTCTGGAAAAGAGCTGCCCTTCCTTACTTCACTGGCAGTTTCAAATGTCAGATGAGGAAACTGCAACCCTCAGTCTACTTCTTGGAGGTTCAGCTGTGGATTATTTTCATTTTTTTTTTATTTTTATTTGAGACAGAGTCCCCCTCTGTCGCCAGGCTGGAGCGCAGTGGCATGATCTCCGCTCATTGCAACCTCTGCCTCTCTGGTTCAAGAGATTCTCCCACCTCAGCCTCCCGTGTAGCTGGGACTACAGATGAGGGCCACTACACTGGGCTGATTTTTGTATTTTTAGTAGAGACAGGGTTTCGTTATGTTGGCCAGGATGGTCTCCATCTCCTGACCTTGTGATCCGCCTGCCTTGGCCTCCCAAAGTGCTGGGATTATAGGCGTGAGCCACTGTGCCTGGCCGCTGTGGATTATTTTATTAGGTAACTCAAGGTGTACTAGGAGAGAATGTACCCTCATCTACCATGATGCTTAGCTCTGAACAGACAGTGTGTGCCATTTCTACATCCACCAGGAATCTTCCAAATTCAAGAATCATCCAAGAGTAGGGTGTGGCCACTGTTCAAAGCCTGCTCTGGAAAACTCAATGATAAGACTGCTCAGATAAACAACTTCAGGTGTGACATTGCTGGTCTAAAGGTGCAAGCGTTCTGTTAGGAAACTGTTTCACCTCGTGCCATATGATAGTTGGGTGGGGTCATTTAAGGAGCCCAGTATGCCCTTGGATGTTTAGGGAAATCTGTTGTCACAGATAAAAATCCTTACAGAAAAATCAAGTCATTGAAGAAATCAGTTGAGACCATTAAGTTTGAAAAGTGGAGGCTCTGCCTGAGGGGTAGGGAGGGAAGGGGAAGGGACAGTCTCTGGTCTCAAGTTGTGTTCTCAGAAGACGGGACAGTCTCTGGCCTCAGGCCATCTTCTCAGCAGGAGAAGGGACAGTCTCTAGTCTCAGGCCATCGTCTTAGGAGGTTAGGGGGCAGTCTCTGGTCTCAGGCTGTCTCATCACAAGGAAAAGGGACAGTGTGTTAATTCCTTAGGACAATTTGCTCTGGGAGAGATGAACAGAAGTGATTGGAAGCTCTCAGGAGAAAGGTGACTTCTGAAGATGATCATTTGAGTTTTTGCTAAAAGAGAAGGGAAGAGATTTTTATGTGGTAACAGAGAACAATTTGGAGGCAGGAGAAAGAAAAATTTCGTGGAAATAATCATGCCTTCATTTTCATATTGATTAAAGGGTGTGAGGTATTCTTTTAATGCACCCAGGCAAGGAAGATGGTCTGGATCAGTGTTTCTCAGAGTTTAGTGTGCACACAAATCACTGCATCTTGTTAAAATACAGATTCTGATTTGGAAGGATTGGAGTAGGGCTGATACTCTGCATATCTAAAAAGCCCTCAGGTGATGGCCACACTTTGAACAGTGAGGATCTGGAGAATGTCCTTAACATGTTTTGACCTTTAGAAGAAAACCCAACATGGCCCTTGGTAAGGAACAGCCTCCTAATACTGTTGGACAAGGAGGATTTTTCCCAGTACTTGGCAAGTCAGTTATTAAAATCACAGTAAGGGCTTATGCCTGTAATCCCAGAACTTTGGGAGGCCGAGGTGGGTGGATCACCTGAAGTCAGGAGTTCGAGACCAGGCTGGCTAATATGGTGAAACCCTGTCTCTACTAAAAATACAAAGTGAAACTGTCTCAACAAAAACAAAATAACAGTAAGGCTGATTGCCCAGAGATTAGTTGCTTGAGGAGTGCCACTGTGATAAATTGCCACAAACCTAAAGACTTAACGTAACATGAATTCATTATCTTATGGTTCTGGAGGCCTGCAGTCTGAAATGAGGCTCAGTGAGTTCAAATCAAGGTGTGGTCAGGAAGACTGCGCTCCTTCTGGAGACTGCAGGAAGGACCTTCCCTTTCCAGCCTCTGGAGGCTGCCTGCATTCCTCAGCTCCTGGCTCTCATCCTCCATTTTCAAAGCCAGCAATGGTGGATGGAATCTTTCTGGGGCTGCCTCCCACTTTCATTCTATAATGGTCCTTCTGATAACCCCAGATAATCTCTCCATCTCAAGTTAGCTGACTAACAACTTTAAAACCTACCTGCCATCCATATAAGGTAACAGCCACAGGTGCTGGGGATTAGTACATGAACATCTTTGGGGGCATCATTCTGCATATATAATAAAAAATATAATATGATATAATATACATGCCCTTTTTTAACACAAATGGTAGCAAACTACACGCTGTTCTGAATCATGTTCTTTTGGCTTAATACATAGTATACATGGTTCCAAATAAGTACATAAATACTGAGCTTTTTTCTCCTTTGCATTGAACTCATCAATACTTTTATTTGTTACGGTCTATTTCTCAGTAAACCTCGGCCTGCTAAGACCAGCTCTAGATTTAAATGATAATTGGATCTCATCATGTGTCTCCGATGCCTTCCTGAGTAATCTTCAACAGCAACTTGGTGAAAAGTGTTGGATGAAATAGCAGGCTTACCCGGGCTTGGCCCTGAGGCCAGCCCTTAATAACCCACTTCAAACAGGACTGTTTTGTGACTGTGCCCAGCTGCGTTGCAGGGAGAGATCAGACAGCTGCTCTCTGTGTGGGCCTTGAATTCCCAGAGGGCATGTCTGCTCTCGTCTCACCTGTCCCTACTCTTAGAGATCAGAAGCTCAAACCCATGCTGCCTCCTCCAAGCAAAGGACTACCAAAGACTGAGCCTACAGGGATCACCAGGAAGGCCAAGGAAATCTGTGGGAGTCAAGAGGGTTTTCACACAGAGACGAGGCTAGTCCAGGCCTTTAAACACACAACATCCACAGAAACCATTTTTCCCCAGGTCAGGGCACTTTGCATTAAAGGTACAGGACAGCCATGTGGATAGCGGGTTTAGAGAACTCACGGCAGGGCAAGGGGGAGCACATTTATTCTAGAAAGGGCCAGACAGTGAATACTTTAGGCTTTGCGGGCCATGTGATCTGCATTGCTACTACTCTGCCACTGTAGCATGAAAGGAATCGTACATGATACATACACCAGTGGGTGTGGCTGTGTCCCAGTAAAACTTTATTTAAAAAAATAGGAGGCAGCAAAGTACAAAAATGGCCACAAAGTTTTTCTCTTATTTGAGACAGAGTCTTTCCCTGTCACCCAGGCTGGAGTACACTGGTGCCATCGTGGCTCACTGCAACCTCCACCTCCCAGGTTCAAAAGGTTCTCATACTTCAGCCTCCCAAGTAGCTGGGATTACAGGTGGCTGCCACCATGCCTGGCAAATTTTTGTACTTTTAGTAGAGATGGGGTTTTGCCATGTTAGCCAGGCTGGTTCCAAACTCAAGACCTCAGGCGATTTGCCCTCCTTGGCCTCCCAAAGTGTTGGGATTACAGGCGTGATCCAGTGCACCTGGCCACTTTTCTCTTCTTTGTATCCATGTCCTTTGCAGTGTGACTTTTCAGCTCTGCTCAAGAGGTGGTGTCTTTTTTCCTACCCCTTAAATCTGGGCTGACCTTCTGACTTGTTCTGGCTAAAAGAATGTGGCAAAGTAATGTTGTGCCGATTTTGAGGTAGACTCCACAAGCCTTGGCACCCATTGCCTTTCTCTCTTTTCCACCTGTCTCCCACTCTCAACACCACCTCCATCCCATCACATGTAAATAAGCCCAGGCTAGCCTGTTGGAGGCAGAAAGAACACATGGATCAAAAATTCCCATCTCTCCAGCCAATAGCCAGCCAAGTCCCAGAAGCCAAGGTGGCTCACTGACCTGTAGCTGGCCACAGACACAAGAGGAAGAGGCCCAGCAGAAACCAGAAGGACTGACTAGTTGAGCCCAGCCTCAATTACTCACAGAATCACAAGGAAATAATAGGTGGTCATTTTGGGGTGTTTTTATATGGAATTATTGTGGTAATAGAAAAGTGATACAACAGGGTAATACACCTCTTATATTTCACAGAATTGTGGAGGTGCTGAGAGCAAATCCTGACGTGTGTGATAAATTACATTGTTTGCTGAGAGCGATGGCAAGCAAAACCGAGCTGCCCCCAAAGCGGAAAACTGCTCATAGTGTTCTAAAACAGTAAACAATATGAATATGTCTCACACCAGATGAACTAGTTCTTTGAAAACAGGATATGTGACTCTGCCTCCATTGTTCCCTTGTAATGAATGCTTTCTAGTTTATCTTTAACCTATAGTGAACATAAACTAGTTGCTTGGTTAGTTTACCTTTAACCTATGAAAGAACACAGAGCATCCGCTTGTTAAACTTACCACTGGAATGCAAAGAATAAATATGTGGGTCAGAGTCTGCTCTGGGCTTTCAGCTGGGAATGCTGTCAGCCCCCTAAACCAACCTTTGCACACTGTCTCTGTGTCTGTTTCTTAATTCCTCTCCATGACCGAGCTGGTCTCAGCATGGAGAAAATCAAATAAGATGGTCTTTGTAAAAGTGCTTAATTGGGTGCCTGACATGAGGCAGCTTTCCAAAAATGTTCATTATTATTCTTGGCATGAAGCAGTATGTCCCATGTGAAAATCAAAACCATGATCTCAGCCAAATTAATTGTGCTAGAAATGGACTCCACTTCAGCATGCAATCAGCCACTTGTGGACCATATGTGGCCCCACCTACAGAAGCCTGGGCCCAGCCTAAAATTTCTAACGAAATCCTTTTTAAAGTTGTATAACGGTGGCTCACGCCTGTAATCCCAGCACTTTGGGAGGCCGAGGCAGGTGGATCACGAGATCGAGATCGAGATCGAGACCATCCTGGTCAACATGGTGAAACCCCGTCTCTACTAAAAATACAAAAATTAGCTGGGCATGGTGGCACGTGCCTGTAGTCCCAGCTACTCGGGAGGCTGGGGCAGGAGAATTGCTTGAACCCAGGAGGCGGAGGTTGCGGTGAGCCGAGATGGCGCCATTGCACTCCAGCCTGGATAACAAGAGCGAAACTCCGTCTCAAAAAAAAAAAAAAGTTATATAATTGCCAGACACTCCTGAGTGAGCTGAGAAGGACTTTGTGAAATTTGGTGAACATATGGCAATGCTGGACTCACCTGCCAAATATGAGGGACCTGCCACAAGATAGACAGTTTCAACAGTCTCTTAACATTCAAGGAGAAACTCGGTGTGCCCAGCTTCCCAGAAGATCTGCTGGCCCTCCTCCAGAAAATGCCAGGCTTGCATGCACTGGACATACGGTGTGAACAGCTAGCCTCTGGAGACCAGTCTTATACCCACTGTGGAAAAGTGTTGAGCAAAATGGATCTTGGAGGGTCTGTGGTACTACTTGACTCTGATTAAAATTCTAATTTCAGAAGTGATTCATGGATTTGGCACCAACACAACAGGTTACATGTGCAAGCATATTGTTTGCTGCTTTGTTGTAGGCAAAAACTGGAAACTGCCAAAGCATCGACTGATAAGGGAATGGTTGAAGAAACTGTGATAATTACACACCTATGGAATACTATGCAGCTCTATTTAAAAGTAAATTAAATCTATGTCCTTCAGCCTGAAGGGATGTCTATGACGTATTGTTAAAAAAAAAAAAAAAAAATTGGCTGGGTGCAGTGACTCACGCCTATAATCCCAGCACTTTAGAAGGTCAAGATGGGCAGATTGTGTGAGGCCAGGAGTTCAAGACCAGCATGGCCAACATAGCGAAACCCCCATCTGTACTAAAAATACAAAAAATAGCCAGGTGTGGTGGTCCATGCCTATAATCCTAACTACTGAGGAGGCTGAGGCAGGAGAATTGCTTGAACCTGGGAGGTGGAGGTTGCAATGAGTGGGGATCGCACCACTGCACTCCAGCCTGGATGACAGAGTGAGATTAAAAAAAAAAGAGAGAGAGACAGAGAAATCAAGCTGCACAATAACAAATGCATAGAGAATAACTCCATTGTAATAAAACAATGAAATCCCATTTTAAGTGTATAAAAATGTGTATAGGTTTGTGTGGGTATGGAGAAGGTGTAGAAGGATACATGCCTGGAGGACTGGAGTAGGGGGAGATGACTAGCTTTTCCTTTTTGTTTTTTTTTTTAATTTTGAAATAACTGCAAACAAAGTTACAAAAATGAAGACAGTACAAAGAATACTTATATACTTTATATACTCAGATTGACCTGCTTTCCTTGGCTACCTACTCCCCTCCTCCCTCCCCATCCCTTTCTCCATCCCTCTCTCTCACTCACAATCTCTGCACGTCTGTGCACATGCACACACACAAACACACACGTTTTTTCCTGACCCACTTGAGGATAAGTTACATACATCGTGGCAGTTTACTCCTAAATACTTCAGTGTATATTTCCTAAGCACAGAGATAGTCCACTACATAAATACAGCAGTTATAGGTTTCAGCACATTTAACATTATACAAAGTATGTTCTCTCAGAGAGAATTAAACTAGAAATTGATAACAGATATACGAAAATTCCCAAAGATACGGAAATAAAATAATGCACTTCTAAATAACCTGTGTGTCACAGGAAGTCACAAGAGAAATTAGAAGTACTTTAAATTTAATTTAACAATGTTAAATAATAAGGGACTTTCATCTTATCTACTGGTTCACTTCCTTTGCACACTGTTTACAATCCTTTATGTCCTTTGTCATGTGACTTTATACAAGTACTCACTGGAGATGGTGGAGGTTATTTCTCCTCCCTGTTGATTCTGTGCTGGGGCACACGACTTGCTTTGGACAAGGAAAGGGAACAGAGTGACAATGTGCCAGTTCCTGACCAAGGCCTTGTGTTTTTCCACTGTCTTGTGCCTCTGCTATTGCTGTGGGAAAGCATTCTCCCCGTGCCTGTTGCAGTGTTGCCGTGAGACCCAGAAGGAACGTGTGTGAGGCAGACCTGAGCCCAACCCAGCAGCACACAAACTGCGAGGAATTTTTTTTTTTTTTATAAAGACAGGGTTTCACCATGTTGGTCAGGCTGGTCTTGAACTCCTGACCTCAGGTGATCCGCCCGCCTTGGCCTCCAAAGTGCTTGGATTACAGGCGTGAGCCACCACGCCCAGCCTGTGAGGACTTTTTTTTTCTTTTCTTTTGAAACACGTTCTCACTCTGCCACCCAGGCTGAAGTTCAGTGGCGTGAACATGGCTCACTGCAGCCTTGACCTCCTGGGCTCATGTGATCCTCCCACTTTAGCCTCTCAAGTAGCTGGGACTATAGGCACACACTATGCCAGGCTTTTTTTTTGTAGAGATGGGGTTTTCACCATGTTACCCAGGCTGGTCTCAAAACTCCTCGGCTCAAGCAACCCACCTACCTCTGCCTCCCAAAGTGCTGGGATAACAGGCATAAGCCACCATGCCCAGCCACACATAGATTGAATTACAGTGGCCCAACCAAGCCCTGCCAACCTGTAGACACATGAGAAAGAAATACCAATTGCTGTAGACCACTGAGATGTTTGCATTTGTTTGTTACGCAGCAATGACTGACCAATACAGTTGTTAACATTTATAAAACACTTTATGCTACAGATGCTGTAAGAACTTTGCTTATATTAACTAATTTGATATGCAACAATCCCTCTCATAGAGGAAATTGAGGCTAAGTCACTTGCACAAGGCCACGTGGCTAATAAGCTAACAAGCTATGTGACTATGGGACACACTGCCTCTGGACATATGCTAGGTAAGATAATAATTGATGGTGGTTTAAGCCAGTTTGAATTGGCATTTCTATTACTTGCAGTCTAAAGCATCCTGCCTCATTGACCTGCACAGCCTTCTTCCTATCTCTCTCCTCCCTTCCTTATCTCTAGCACTGGGGATTCTGATTACCCTGGGGGAGAAGCCTTGCTGGGCCCAAATATTAATTTACAGCTGGGCTCCTCCATGTAAACTCCAATGGTTTTAGATTTTTACAGCACAAAAGTCAGTGAGTCTGGTCTTCTGTCCACAGAAATTTAGGGAGGAAAAGGACAAGCACCAATTTGATACTGAAGAAAAAGTGACTGTGAGAAAAAATGTAATCCAACACTGAGTCAGCTTCTACCTAAAAAAGACAAAGTGAGTCCTTCTGCTACATTCTGAGTAGGTCAGTGATCAAACGTTCAGACAGACCTTTGGGCTTGGAGAAAGAAATGTGCTTCAGAAAGTGAAATGCAGGCCTGTCCAACATGGGAGGCACTGTGTGCCTGGGGGCTCTTCAAGACCAGGGCTAAGCAAAGGCATAGGATCTAGGGGGTGAAGGGGGTTAGATAAAGCGCACAAATAGATTTCCATCCTTGATTAGGCCCTTACACCTCACACACTGGTTCTAAGTCTTGGCCATCTGTCGAGATCATCTGGACTGGGAAGCTTTTAAAAACTCCTATGCCAGGGCTACACCCCTGACCAACCAAATGAGATTTTCTGAGGAAGGGACCCAGGAACCTGGTGCTTTGTGCAGTGAAGGTTAAAAATTACACAGTTCCAGCCCCACACTGTTTGGGGTATTCTCTACTCCTGAGGATAACCACCATTGTTGTGTGCCCACCAGTTACAAGGTGCCATGTATGTACCTCCCATACTCCTCACAACAAAAGATTTTTAACAATTAGGGAAACTGAACCACAGGTAGCAAAAACCACACTCGTGGCTGTAATGCAAGTAACCTGAGAATAGAAGAGAAAATAGAAATTCCTATGAGATTCAAAAGAGAGCAGGGCTAAGTGGGAAGAAAGAGCAATCTGCTATTGCTGACTGCGGGGAGCCCAGAGAAAGAAACCAGCTTCCTGGGATGGTGACACCAGGCCTTCATGGACTAACGGGAACAGATGGAAGAGCGAATCCAGCTGTGCAGCTGGAAAAAAGGGCCTCCAGACAAAAGAACAGGTGACCAGTTTTCCCTTACAGTCTCCCTCCTTCTAGTGCTCAGAGATGAGCACTGGGGGTTGGTTGAGGACCAGCTGAGGGACTAGAAGATGCAACAAGACCTGCCTTTGGGTTGTTCTATGTTTGTCTTGGTCTCTTTCTTCATTTGCCCTCCCTCCCTCAACCTCCTCCCTCACTCTAATAATTCATGAAATAGGCTTCCAAGCCTTCCCCATAAATTCTTCAGATGCAATCAGTCCCCTCAGACTCATGCGAGGATTACCACCGGAACTGGAGCAAGAACTTATTTAAATAAATGAGGAGAAACACCGAGATTCCCCTAAAATGTTCTAAAAGATATGCAGCTGTATCTCATTGCTTCAATTTGCAATTCTTTAATGATGTGATGTTGAGCATCTTTTCATACGCTTATTTGCCATATGTATCTTCTTTGTTAAGTTTTGAGGTTATCTGTATATTTTAAATAAGTCTATTACAATTATATTCTTTGGTTTGTGGCTTGCCTTTTCATTTTTAATCTTAAAGATAAAATTTTAATCTTAATGAAGTCCAGCTTATTAGTTATTTCTTTCATTGATAATACCTTTGGTGTTATATCTAAAAAGTCATCGTCATACCCAAGGTCATCTAGATTTTCTCCTATGTAATCTTCTAGGAGTTTCATAGCTTTGCATTCTACATTTAGATCTGTGATTCATATTGAGTTAATTTTTATGAAAGGTGTAGGACCTCAAGTTCTTCTAGCATCCTTTGTTGGAAAGACTATCTTTGCTCCATTATATTGCCTTTGCTCCTTTGTTAAAGATCAGCTGACTATATTTATGTGGGTCTATTTCTGGGCTCACTATTCTCTTTCGTTAATCTATTTATTTACTCTTTCACCATACCACTGCTTTGATTATTGTAACTTTATAGTAACTTTTAAAGTTGGGTAATGTCAGTCCTCCGACTTTGTTCTTCTTCAGAGCTAGCTATTTTGGATTCTTTGCGTCTCCATGTAAACTTCAGAATCAATTTGTCAATATCTATAAAACAAAATAGCTAGCTGGCATCTTAACTGAAACTGCATTGATTCTGTACATCAAGTTGAAGAGAGGTGACATCTCAACAGTATTCATGAACATGGAATAGCTCCCCATTTATTTAGTACCTTGATTTCTTTCATTAGACTTCTATAGTTTTCCTCACATAGATCTTGTCCATGTTTTGTTAGATTTGTACCTAAGTATTTCTTTTTAGGTACTAGTGTTAATGGTATTGTGTTTTTAATTTCAAATTCTACTTGTTCATTGCTGGTATATAAGAAAGTGACTGGCTGTTTTTGTATTAACCCCGGACTCCTGACCTCAGGTGATTTGCCCTCCTCAGCCTCCCAAAGTGCTGGGATTACAGGTGTTAGCCATGGCATTTGGCCCATACCTGTGATTTTTAACAATGAAACCTCAAAGGACGTGAGTTCTTGCCAGGTTATAGCTGGTGCCTCCTTCCATGTTGGGGTTTTTGCAGGGCAAGGCTGGGAAGCATTTGTTTAGCTCTCTGGGAAGGGGAGGAAAGCGGTAAGCTGTCCAAAGGACTTATTCTCCAGAAGCAAGCTGTCACTGCTTTGGGAATCATGGCAACTGAGCGTCTCTGTGTGCCCAGGCATAAGCCAAATGCTGGGGAGGACATGAGCAGCTCCCAGGGAGCCCAAAATCTGGTTAACACAGACAACAGCACCTACTCGTGCAAAGAAGAGCCATTGCAGACACTGATACGAGCAGTATTTTAGCAAATAAAGGCATTATTATTTGCCAAGTGAAATATAATGTGGAGAGGCATCAGCATGTGGCCTCTCACATAGTTCTCTAAATTTAATTTTTTTATCTGACATGAAACTTCAATGGTTTCAAAATTTTGTAACAATTTTGATCAAGTTGGTTCCATTTTTAAAGATAGATCTGTCTTTAAAAACAAATAGCTTACAAATGCCATAAACCTTAAAGAACACAGAATAGGCCGGGCGTGGTGGCTCATGCCTATAATCCCAGCACTTTGGGAGGCCGAGGTGGGCAGATCACCTGAGGTCAGGAGTTCAAGACCAGCCATGGCCAACATGACAAAAATCCCATCTCTACTAAAAATACAAAAAATTAGCTGGGCATGGTGGTGGGCCCTGTAATCTCTCAGCTAGTTGGGAGACTGAGGAAGGAGAATTGCTTGAACCTGGGGGGCAGAGGTTGCAGTGAGCTGAGATTGCACTATTGCACTTCAGCCTGGGTGACAGAACAAGATTCTGTCTCAGAAAAAAAAAAGAACACAGAATATTCCCTTGCAGTGCCTTCCATCTGTGGCCTAGCCTCGGCTTACTCTCTAACCATTAGCCCTACCTTACTATCTGTGCATATTTGGGGAGTTTCTTTACCTCTCAAGCCTCACTTTTCTCTTCTATAAAATAGAGGTATTTATAGTACCACCTCATGGAGTTGCTGAAACAATGGCTCTGAGAATGTCCTTTGGCTGGATGGCAGAGGTGACCCATCAGCATTCTTTCTGCATCATAGGGCACAAATAAAAGAGTATCTGTGCCACACACTAGACACAACAGAGGGATAGATGCAACTACTTAGAGCTTAGTGAAGAAAATCATTTTAACATTCTTAGGAGAAATAAACTAATATAATGTACTAAATATTGAATTTATATATCATTTTCAAATAAAATCTCTTCAGATATTTTAATAAGAAACTTGATCTGGTTTTCATGAACATTTAAAAAATATCAGATATTACCCTTGAAATAGTTGCATACAATCCCTAATAAGGAGTTTTTAACAATTCTCTCCTCTAATTCTTGACTGTCATCAATGAGAAACATTCACAAAAGTAGGTGACAAAACACTTAACCTTCCTGGCTGGGCATAGAGGTTCACGCCTATAATTCCAGCATTTGGGAGGCTGAGGCGGGTGGATCACCTGAGGTCAGGAGTTTGAGACCAGCCTGGCCAACATGGTGAAACCCCATCTCCATTGTACAAAAAATTAGCTGAGTGTGGTGATATGCACATGTAATCCCAGCTACGCAGGAGGCTGAGGCATGAGAATTGCTTGAACCTGGAGGAGGAGGCTGCAGCGAGATGGCACCACTGAACTCCAGCCTGGGCAACAGAGTGAGGTGCTGTTTCAAAAATAAATACATAAGTATATAATAAAAACAGTTTTTTAAATTTAACCTTCCTTTCTTTAAAATTTGAAAATTTCTAAGAGTTGAAATTAGAAGAGTCTTAGCAGTCCATCTTTTTTCTAATGAACAATGTAATGTTGATAATTGTGAAAATGTGAATGGAATATGAATCCAAAAGAATTTTTTTTCAAGTCATGTGTTTTTTTGTTTTTTTTTTTTTGAGACGGAGTTTCGCTCTTGTTACCCAGGCTGGAGTGCAATGGCGCGATCTCGGCTCACCGCAACCTCCGCCTCCTGGGTTCAAGCAATTCTCCTGCCTCAGCCTCCCAAGTAGCTGGGACTACAGGCACGTGCCACCATGCCAAGCTAATTTTTGTATTTTCAGTAGAGACGGGGTTTCACCATGTTGACCAGGATGGTCTCAATCTCTTAACCTCGTGATCCACCCGCCTCGGCCTCCCAAAGTGCTGGGATTACAGGCGTGAGCCACCGTGCCCGGCCAAGTCATGTGTTTTTAAGCGGTAGGAAAGCTCTGAACTAGGGGTCCCAAACCCGCAGACCATGAAGCAGTGCTGGTCTGTGGCCTGTTAGGAACAGGGCTGCAGAGCAGGAAGCGAGCAGTGGGCAAGGGAGCAAAGCGTCATCTGTATTTACAGCCACTCCATAGCTCGCGTTACCATCTGGGCTCCGCCTTCTGTCAGATCAGTGGTCACATTAGATTCTCACAGGAGTGTCAACCCTATTGTGGACTGCATGTTTAAGGGATCTAGGTTATGCATTGCTTATGAGAATCTAAGGCCTGATCATCTGTCACTGTCTCCCATCGCCCCCAGATGGGACCATCTAGCTGCAAAAAGCAAGCTTAGGGCTCCCACTGATTCTACATTATGGTGACTTGTGTAATTATTTCATTATATTTTACAATGTAATAATAATAGAAATAAAGTGCACAATAAATGTAATGTGTTTGAATCATCCTGAAACCATTCCCCCGACCAATTCCAATCCATGGAAAAGTTGTCTTCCACAAATTGGTCTCTGGTACAAAAAAGTTGGGGATCACTGCTCTAAGCCATAAAATGTGTTCAGCAGAGTGGTCTCCCTGAAGCCAGCTTGGAAGCTACAAAAGCCAGACAATCCAATGGGTGTGAGGCTACAACCTGGGCCTCCCAGGGCTTCCACAAAGCCTCCCTGATCTTCCTAGTCCACCCCACCATCTACTCCTGGCAGCACAGGAACTCCTTGGGAGGCAGCTCCATCCTTGCCCAGGCTGACACTGTGGGCAGCATGTGGTGAACTGCAGAAGCTGCTCACGTCTGCTGCTTGTGGGACCACCAGGCAAGCCATCAGACCTCATTCTGCCCAGCCCTGAGGTGACTGCATGCAGGAGCTGATGGTTAGATTCCCAAAGTCATTATTAAAAGTTAAATTATATACAATTAAATCAATCATATTTAAAATAAACACTCAAAACTTACTAAATGTCAGCCGGGCGCAGTAGCTCATGCCTGTAATCTTAGCACTTTGTGAGGCTGAGGTGGGAGGACTGCTTGAGGCCAGGAGTTCAAGATCACCCTTGCTAACATAGCAAGACCCTATCTCTATAAGAAACAAACAAACAATACAACTTACTACATGACAATTACCTGCTTTGCTCTTGATGTAACTTCCACCTATTGTTTCTGTGTGACAGAAATACAATATAATAGTGGCTACTGTGCATGCCTTTCTGCCTCTGGGTTTAGTGACATCACATTGGTAGCTTGAAAGCTGGCCATGATGCCGGTTGTGGTGGCTCGCACCTGTAACCCAGCACTTTGAGAGGCTGAGGCAGGCAGACCACCTGAGGTCAGGAGTTCAAGCCCAGTCTGGCTAACACAGTGAATCCCCATGCTACTAAAAATACAAAAATTAGCTGGGTGTGGTGGCAGGCGCCTGTAATCCCAGCTACTCAGGAGGCTGAGGCAGGAGAATTGTTTGAACCCAGGAGGTAGAGGTTGCAGTGAGCCGAGATCGCACCACTGCACTCCAGGCTGGGTGACAAGAGTGAAACTCAGTATCAAAAAAAAAAAAAAAAAAAGAAAAAGAAAAAGAAAAAGAAAAGTGGCCATAGTAATAGTATTTTACCATGGGAATCAGCAAACACTACAAATCAGGGCTTGGTTTACTGCTCCCCCTCTCCCTGCCTAACCCCCAGTCTATGGTCAGACATTTACCAACACATTACTGACAAACCCCTAGGGGCTCTGGCTGTCCAAAGGGCTGAGGGGATTTACATGTGACACACCTGGGACCTGCTCTGCTGGACTGGATGCTTGTTGGGTCTCCATCATCATGTTTGGGCCAGTGGCCTTTCAGATCCATGGTCCGATGTCACCTGCAATAAAATTCCACCTTATATGAGCAGCAAAGCTACAGGGAAAGGCTGAGCTGCCCTTTACACATGTGGGCTTGCCTGGAGCCATTCCATCTGTGACAACACAAACTGTCCACCTTCCAGCCTCTTACCTAAGCAGCCATCAGTCTTTTCCTTTAGCTCATATAACAGAAATTTTACTGCAGTATTTGGTCACTTTTGTAGAAATTCTCCTGGCATGGGGTAACCTATATATAATGTTGTAAGGTTCTAAGAGGCTAAGAGCTGCCTTTACCTATCCAGGCAGAGAGAAGGGGCTGGGTGCAGTAAGAAACACTTATGATTTGTGATAAACAGAAAGATTCCATGCCTATATTTTAAAAATGAATAAAACAAGAAGCATTACTGAGGCATTACCTCTCATCACATTGAACTCCTGGTACACAGTTCATTTTCTCCCTCCTTCATCAAGTGTGTGGAGTACTGGCTCTGTGCAGGGCACCACTCCGGGCGCTGGGGGCAGTACTGAGCCAGACACACACAGACCCCCTAAACTCCCCACCACCACCTCCCAGCGCCCTCCCCAAGGCTTAGCCAGAGCAGCGAAGGCTGCAGGCTCTGGCGCCAGACTCCCTGGCTTAGAATTCAGGGTTCTTCACTGGTGGTTTTCTTGACCTTGTTGTACCTGTCACTAGAAGTCTATGAGGTGGGTCTTATCAACCCCATTTTACAGATGAGGAAGCTGAAGCATGGCATTCACTAAGACTGTGAACTTGTTTCTCATAAATAACTGTAAACTATTTCTCAGAGTATGTACTAATGAACTCACAAGTATGTGAGTTAGGTGTGTACTAATGAAGAGTTTCATGACCCCCTGGCCATTCCCAGTACTGAGGTACATTATGTTTTTTTTTTTTTTTTTTTTTTTTGAGACAGAGTTTCGCTCTTGTTACCCAGGCTGGAGTGCAATGGCGTGATCTCAGCTCACGGCAACCTCTGCCTCCTGGGTTCAAGCAATTCTCCTGCCTCAGCCTCCCGAGTAGCTGGGACTACAGGCACGTGCCACCATGCCCAACTAATTTTTGTATTTTTAGTAGAGACAGGGTTTCGCCATGTTGACCAGGATGGTCTCGATCTCTTGACCTCGTGATCCACCCGCCTCGGCCTCCCAAAGTGCTGGGATTACAGGCGTGAGCTACCGCGCCCGGCCGGTACATTATGTTTTTACTGCAACTTCCTGTGTCAGATGCCTGAAGGATATCCTTAACCACACTGTGTAACACAACCCCACACTGTGGCCCTGGGCTGTAGTGAAGACACCAAGCCACTTGCAGGAGACAGTTCCAGTAAAGGTCCCAAGGCAGTGTGGCTTTTAGGTGATGGAAACTTTATGAAAAATACATTAACTGTCTTTAGAAAATTCAAAATTATGTTTCTGGTTCTTAAACATCCTGCTCTAAATAGAGCTCAATCTCCCTAGAAAAAGACTGGGTAAATATGGACAATAATTAATCAGAATTCCTACACCACCCTGGATATCCTGAAGGTCACCTGGCTACCCCAGGCCACCTCTTAGGAGACAATCCAGACTCTGTCAGGAATACACAACTGAAGGCTAAGTTCTCCAGCTTGTCAGAACTCATTCTCACTTTTATGGCACGAAAAAAACCAAGCCTTTCTCCTTACATGAAATTCTGAAACTTCACAGTGAATTTTTATTGTAAATCTACCAAAATATGGCTCTTCTGCAACCCAGCCCCAAGCCTGGCACTGTGGAGACTCACTTCTAGGGGACTAGCTAAGGGTTTGCTACAGGGCTAGCTCAGGAGAAAGGCCAGAGAGAAAGGCAGGTCAAAACCATAGCTACCACACACAGTGGCCACCAAGCCTACCCCTGGAAAATGGCCCTGCCCCAACACCCAAGCACGGACTGGGGTGGGGCAGGGAAGGTCAGCTGTCCCCACCCTCGGCTAAAGAGGCAAGCACAGGTCTACTCCTCACCTTTTCGAGTCAGTTCTGCCCCACGAAGGACACAACAAGGATGCAACAGACAACCCACACGTGGGACGTGCCATGGAACAATCGATGTTGTCGGTGGCAGAGGCCTTCTAGATGAACAGGCGGTGGGGACAAGACAGTAAGTCACTTACGTGGACCCCGCCTGGCCGCTGATCCAACAAACCAACTGTAAAAGGAATTTCTGAGACAATTTGAAAGGTGTGACTACAGGTTGACTACTAGATTATTCTAAACGTGTTCATCTTGTTAGAGGAGTGGTAATGCACGTTGAGGTTATTTAAGAAAATTTCCTGATTTTTTAGAAATGTCTATTTGAGTAAGTAGTGGTAAAATTATGATATCTAGAACTTACCTTAAGATGTCTTAGCAAAAAAACAAAAAGATAAATGAAGCAAATGAGATAGAATTTCAACAATTGTTGAATATGGGTGATGGGATCTGTGGCATCATTCTCCTTGTGTATGATTAAAATTTTTCTCAAAAAAAAAAAAAATTTTTCATAGGCTGGGTGCAGTGGCTCATGGTTATAATCCCAGCACTCTGGGAGGCCAAAGCGGGCAGATCACTTGAGCTCAGGAATTTAAGATCAGCTTGGAAAACATGGTGAAACCCCATCTCTACCAAAAACAAAAATTAGCCAGGCGTGGTGGCATGTTTCCGTGGTCCCAGCTATTCAGGAGGCTGAGAGGGGAGAATGGCTTGAACCTGGGAGATGGAGGCTGCAGTGAGCTGAGACTGCATCAGTGCCACTTCACTCCATCCTGGGTGACAGAGTGAGACCCTGTCTCAAAATTTTAAAATATAAAGAAAAAAGAAATGAAAAGGATTTACTTTTTAATTTCTCATAGTTTAAAAAAATGTGACACAGAGTTAGCAAAGGCAATCACAGCTTTCCTGAGCTCCTTCAAGTTACAGAGACAATAATTTGAGCCCCCTCGCTTTGCAAAAACAAATGCCTGGCATTCACATACAACAATCACGAGCTGGTTTACAGATGTGGAAATGCTGTCTCCTCAATTTCACTTCGTGGTGTTACAATCCACTCTGTCAACAAAAACCTTTCAAAGAGAAGGAAAACTTGGGAGGCAGGGGGAGAGGTAAAGAAAAAAGAAAGAAAGAAATGAGACAGTGCTGCTACAGTTCCTCTCACAAATGAAATGGAGCCTCAACTGTTTCCCCAGGTGACTAAAGAGCTTCCAGATTGTCTTAATGTGGGAGCTCAACACATTCTCTCTCACACAAAGGAATTTGAGCTGGCTCCAAGTACAGCTTTTAGAACACATGTTCTTAACTTGTGGTTGACAGATCCCTGATACAAAATTTTAAATGTGCCTGACAGTTTTCTAGAGAGTATTCAGCTTTCTTTGGATTCTCAAAGTGATCCGTATCCCAAAACGTTAAGAACCACTGATCTTAATTAAGAGGGTTTGAAAGCAAACAGACTAGATTGAAGCTCTGGTCATGGGTTGTACAAAGAAAGCTTTTTATTTGAGAACATCTGATACCTTTGGAAATGTTCTTGTTGGATCACAAACAACCTGATTGACAGTCTATTTCCAACAGCCACAAACACAGCAAACAATCCAGTCCTGCAGACCATACAGGGTACATCTACAGAGGGTTCTACTTGCATCACCCACACCTCCACTCCTATGAAACAACTGTCTTGGGCATGAGAAGGGCCAGGATAGGCCAGGTGAATGGCAGGCTGTGCAACAACCCCAATCCCAAACCAACCTCCCAGGCCATGGGCCAAAGTCCCTGCAGGATGATGCTAACAGGTAGAACAGGTAGAACATGCAGACACAAACAACTAGTTTTTTTCTGACTCTAACCAAAGTCAGCAAAAGAAACAACAAAACTTCAGTGCCCTAGAAATCCTCCTGGATTCAATGACAATACATCAATGGCTGGGCACAGGGTTGGATTCCTTTATGAAATCATCTCATAATCTCTCATCATCCCATGTCAAGACAGGGCCTTTTGGGACTGCATGAATCTTTAATAGCTACCCCACATTTTCTCATTGTTTAAGTTAGGACAGACAGGTTATCTCTCTCCAAGAGCATCAGGTTAGATGCTGTTTCACTATTACAAACTGTCAGGTGGATAGAGGACCACAACATTGTTCATTTAACTGTGGAGTCTGAGATGCTGTCTGAAGGCGTCTCCAGGAAGGACTGGAGGGTGATTTTGCTAAAGGGCTGCTCACTGCTTATTTCACTGCATGCCACTTTTCTCACTTTGGTTGGAAGGTTTGAAGGACCATGTAACCACAGAGAAGACTAGAGCTCCCTGTGAAATCAATCACTGCCTTTAGGTCTTCACAAAGACCTGTTCTCCAATAATGCATGCACTTCTCTGTGGGAAGCTGTATTCACATCAGCGCCGGAGCCTCAGAAAAAATGCGTGCTTACACTCTGTACTCTCCAAGGGGTAATATTTATCATAGAAATCTAATACATATTCTTCAGTCTTGAATCCAAACTTCTGATACAGTAACATAGCAGGGTTGCTTGCTGAGACGTGAAGCGTTACGTCCTTGCCCATGCAGGTCTGCCAAAAGAGTAGAAAAATACAAGATAAAAATGGAAAAGCCTGAGGGAAAATGAGTGGGTAAAGAAGCACTTTTTTTTTTTTTTTTTTTTTTTTTTTGAGACAGAGTTTCGCTCTTGTTACCCAGGCTGGAGTGCAATGGCG